>CM029013.1:74135972-74343892 GCA_016801055.1 Panax notoginseng
TTGAAATACCGGTGGTTAAAAATACAGTAATAAAGCTGTGGTTTGCTCAGTAACACACGGATTGCACAGTATAAGTTGATTAAGAAAGGCACTACTCAATAATTGTTACAGTGATTACTGTTCAATATTTTATTTTATTGGTTCAATAATTGCTGCGTTGATATTTCATATTATTGTTGTTTCAATAATTGTTGCTGCACAGTATTTTCATTATCAGATCAATAATTCATATTATTTGAATAATATTATTAGATAACATTATTGGCAATGTCTAGAAAGTTCTGTCTAAGGAGAGGTTTGGTCATCTAATTGCGCGCCAGTAAGGAGAAATCCTTATTGGAAAGCCCCCTCTTTCCTGGGAACGGCCTGGTTGTCATAAATGTGATTCTGTAATATTATTTGTGAATAATTAATTATTGATTCATATGATAAGGAAATATTTATTTTATGTGGATATAAATGAGGGATATATTTTTTTGGTTAAAAATGAAGGAGTTAATGTTGAGGTTTTTATCATATTTTTGTCGGAATGGAGGTATTAAAAATCAGGGTTTTTGAGATATTTTGGGGGTTATAATTTTTAATCCGACCGTTGGATCGTGGTAATTTTTGGATATGTTATACATATATAAGTTGAGTATATGTCCACAAATTTTGAACCGTTAAAAATGAACGTATGATTTATTACGAATTTTACAAGATGACTGGTTCAGAAATTGTTGAATTTTCGGAGTTTATCATTTTGGTGGAAAATTCTAGAATTGGTGGGCCCCACTTCTGGTTGGTGAAGAAATGTGCTGAATTTTATTTCAAATGTGGTGGGTGGGAATAGTAGCAGGTAAAGCCATCAGGTTGCAGGTCAAACCTACTAAATTTTCCTATAAATAGAGGGCTAAGTTAGAATTGAAAATCACACCAGAAACAAGTTTTCTCTCTTTCTCTCTCTAGATTATTGAGTGTATTTTGTGAGTATTTAGATACTTTGAGAGTTTCTATTCATCAGAGCAAGTTTCTTTCAGCCTTATACCGGTATTCCGACCAGAAGTACTGATATTTTGAGGTAAGGGATATTATTTTCTTCTTAAATGATATTATTTTCTTCAATATCATTATGCTGAAATATTGATATGAGTTTTTATCAAATTTGGAACTTTTTGTGTCGGGGGTTACTATTCACGTATACGGCACTATTCACGTATACGGCACTATTCACGAATACGGCACTATTCACCGAAAAATAAAATTTTTCCTTTTTGTCCAAGATGTCTATTATGGTTACTATCTTTGATTGTATCCATGTTTTGATCTTTATTTTTGAATTCTGCTTCACAATTGATTATTATGAAGTATTATTGATCTTGGATAAACTGTTATACGAATCCCTACTATTTGTCCTTCTGTCTCATTGGATTCGTTCTCTTTAAGATATTTTTCATCATCCTCAGTCCTAAATGATGATATTACTGAATATCTTTGGCCTGTAGTGCAAAGATGTATATTACTTGATGAATATCTTTGGCCTGTAGTGCAAAGATGAACAGGTGTTGAGATGAACATGACCGACTGATGATACAAATGAATATCTTTGGCCTGTAGTGCAAAGATGAATATTTGGTTAAAGATGATTATTAATTGATGTTACAGGGATAAAATATTGATGATGGACTTTTAAATCTTAGAAGATAGTAGAATTCTTTCTCTACTTGACTCTTCTAATGGTTTGCTGTTTCCGCTGCAGTTGTTGATCTAAAACTTGTTGTCGATTATATTTTATCAGATTTTTTTCCCTGTTGAAGACTAACGATAATTTGTTGTATATTATCTTAGTCATAATATTCTTTACTGGGCTAGTTGAGCTCACCCTTTTCCTTTTTGTTCCATTTTTCTTCTCAGGAGGTGAGAACATAGCAGGATCTAGTCGGGGTATGGAGTGATGGTTCTAGAAAGATGTATTAGCAGTCCTCACTATTTCTGTAAAATAGTGTTTGAATAATTGTAATGAGGATTTATTTGAGTGTGGATATTGTCTAGAAGACAATATTTGTATTTAAACTCACAGTATGTGTTGTCGTATTTTGCACGACAATTGTATTATTGAAGTTGTAGTTTGCTTTCTGTACCATGTATTTGGCGACTCAGAATGGGTGTTGTATACCTATTCTGGGGGCGTCACAGTTGGTATCAGAGCTTAGGGATATGATCCCTGGCTGAGATGTGAGACAAGAACTAGGAGGGGAGAGACGGGGAATTCCTTCGCTAGTATGACCTGACTAAGTTTATTTGGTGTTTATTTGGTCGGTCAGAGTATAGGGATAATATATGACATGACTATTAACCCTTGTTTTATGGCAGTATTTAAGAATGGCAGCTGAGAACGTTAATAATGGAGTAAATCAGACCGTGGAGACACCTTTGATCACTACCAGGGGAACGTGCAACAGGAAGGCAATATTCCTCCTGTAAACAACGTTACCGAGCAAACGATGAATGATGGAATGTTTAGGAGCTTTTTGCAGTTCATGCAAAATCAGACGAGGGAGACTCGTGTGCAGAATACGGGTGGAAATGATAACAACGCGCGGTTTGTCACAGCTAAGCAGTTCAAAGAATTGGGACCACCAGAATTTAAGGGAAAGCCGGATCCGATCATGGCGGAAACGTGGGTCAAGCAAATTACCAAGATATTTGATGTCTTGGGATGCACGGAGGAACAGAAGGTTCCATTCGCCACATTTATGTTCCGCGGTGAGGCAGACTACTGGTGGGAGTCTGTGAAGCGTACCCAGCCTGACGCACTCAACATGTCCTGGGAAACATTTCAAAAACTGTTCAATGACAAGTACTTTCCTGAAAGTATTCGTCATATGAAGGAGGTTGAGTTTATTAGACTGGAACAAAACAACATGACGGTGTCCCAGTACGAGGCGAAGTTTGCAGAGTTATCCAGGTTTGCACCTCATTTGGTCGAAAATGAGGAACGAATGACGCGGATGTTTCTGAGAGGTTTAAACCTGAGATTCGTCAATACCTTATCTCTCATAAATTTTCTCTGTATTCAGACGTTGTCAACAGGGCCCAATTATTAGAGCGAGATAATGAGTATACTCAACCGAGGGACCACAACCAGGGTCATACCGGTGACAGCAATCATCGAGCGATGATAACCAACGAGGAGGGAAAAAATACGAACAAAGGCGGTAACCACTCGAGTGGTCATCGTGGCCATGATAATAGAAGAGTGAGTCAAGTGGAAATTTCAGAAAGAGGAGATTCAACAATGACGGGAAGACATCAGCAGCAGCACCAGCACCAACAACAAATTTTAGGGGAGGAGAACGACCACCAGTTAGATGTTACAAATGCGGGAAAGAGGGACATATCAGCCCAAACTGTCCACAACAATCCAAGGTGTGTTACAACTGTGGGAAAGGAAGGCCACATCGCTCGAGATTGTACTATAGCAAAACCAAGTTCAGCGGGGAGTGGTGATTCCAAGGGCTGTCCGGATAAGGCGAAATCAGCGGTTCCTGGAAGAGCGTTTGTCGTAACTGGCCAAAACGTGAGAAACCCGAACGAGGTGATCACGGGTAAGCTAATCTTGAATTCTTGCGAAGTTTATACTTTACTAGATACCGGTTCTACCCATTCTTTTATCTCTCCTGCTTGTGCTCAACGTTTAAACTTGACTCCGGAGAAATTGGACTTTAACTTATCTGTTGAAACTCCGTTGGGTGAAACCTTCGTTACATCTACAGTTTATAAATCTTGCATGATCCAAGTTGGCACTATCACATTACCTGTTGATCTTATCTCTTTAAAGATACTTGCTTTTGATGTGATTTTAGGAATTGATTGGTTAACCACTCATCATGCTAAAATTGATTGTTTTCGTAAGGTTGTTAGTTTTCATATTCCTAACCAACCTGTCATACGAATTCAAACTACTAAACCACTAAAATCAGTCACTGTCATATCAAGCCACAAAGCTATTCGTTTATTGAAAAACGGATGTCAAGCTTTCTTAGCCCATGTTATGGATTTGAACAAAGACAAGTCAGATTTGAATAATATTTCTATTGTTAGAGAATTTTCCGATGTATTTCCTGAAGAACTTCCCGGTCTACCCCCGGAACGAGAAATTGAATTCTTTATTGACCTTGAACCCGGTACAAAGCCCATTTCTAAAACCCCATATCGAATGGCTCCTATTGAACTTCAGGAGTTAAAAGTCCAACTACAGGAGTTGTTGGACATCGGTTTTATTCGTCCTAGTACGTCTCCTTGGGGTGCTCCTGTTTTATTCGTAAAGAAGAAAGACGGGAGTATGCGACTTTGTATTGACTATCGAGAATTGAACCATGTCACCATCAAGAATAGGTATCCGCTACCTCGCATTGATGACCTGTTTGACCAGTTGCAAGGAGCACAATTCTTTTCAAAGATCGATCTTCGTTCTGGATATCATCAGCTGAAGATTAAAACTGAGGATATTCCAAAGACTGCCTTCAGAACTCGGTACGGGCATTATGAATTCTTAGTAATGTCTTTTGGATTGACTAATGCTCCTGCTGCCTTCATGGATATGATGAACCGTGTATTCAAAGAATATTTGGATCAGTTCGTTGTTGTCTTTATTGATGACATCCTCATCTATTCCAAAAGCCGTGAAGATCATGAGCGCCATTTGAAGCTGGTACTGCAAAGGCTTCGTGAAAACAAGCTATATGCCAAACTGAAGAAATGCGAGTTCTGGCTTGAGGAAGTAGCATTCCTTGGGCACGTGGTGTCAAAACATGGAGTATCTGTCGACCCGGCGAAGATTGAAGCCATACAAAGTTGGGAGCAACCGAAGTCGGTAACCGAAGTACGTAGCTTTCTGGGCTTAGCTGGTTATTATCGGAGATTTGTGGAAGGATTTTCTCGAATCGCTACTCCGTTAACTCAGCTGACTCGGAAAGATACAAAATTCGTATGGAGTGAGGAATGCGAGAAGAGTTTCCAAGAACTCAAGAGGAGACTCATTTCGGCACCTGTTTTGACAATACCATCTGGTTCGGATGGATTTGTTATCTACAGCGATGCTTCAGGCAAAGGGTTAGGATGTGTTCTCATGCAACATGGGAAAGTCATAGCCTATGCCTCACGACAACTCAAAGAATATGAGAGGAATTATCCTACTCATGATTTGGAGTTGGCAGCAGTCGTTTTTGCGTTGAAGATCTGGAGACACTACCTGTATGGGGAGAAAGTGGAGATCTATACAGATCATAAAAGCCTCAAATATTTCTTCACCCAAAAGGAACTCAACATGCGGCAACGACGTTGGCTTGAGCTGTTGAAAGATTACGATCATACCATCCAATACCATCCTGGAAAAGCAAACGTAGTAGCTGACGCATTGAGTAGAAGATCATATGCGGGTACGAGTGCAATGTTTTTAACACAAAGGCCCATTTTGTATGACTTGCAAAGGATGGAGATAGAGATGAAGGCTCCAAGTACCCACATGATGATATCAAATATACGAGTAGAACCGACTTTAATCGATAAAGTTAAAGCTGCTCAAGCTACGGACATAGAGCTGATGCGTATGAAGAAGAAAGTGCAAGAAGGTGCTATTCCAGAAGCAAGAATCGATGAAGAAGGAATACTTCGAGTCAACTCCAGACTTTGTGTTCCTAACGATTTTGACTTGAAGTATAGATAATGATGGAGGCACACAACACACCGTTTGCAATCCATCCTGGGAGTACCAAAATGTATCACGATCTTCGACATACATTTTGGTGGAGCAATATGAAAAGAGAGATCGCGGAGTTTATCTCGAGATGTTTAACTTGTCAACGTGTAAAAGCGGAGCATCAAGTACCAAAGGGTCCATTGCAACCACTTGAGATTCCGAAATGGAAGTGGGAACACATTACTATGGATTTTGTTACAGGTCTTCCCAAGGTTTCTCAAGGCATAGATGCGATTTGGGTTATTGTTGATAGATTAACCAAGTCCGCTCATTTCTTGCCGATACGTGAGACTTATTCCCTTGAACGTCTTGCTAGTATGTACGTGAACGAGATTGTGAGATTGCATGGCATGCCAGTATCCATAGTTTCGGATCGTGACCCAAGATTCACTTCACGATTTTGGGTTAGCTTGCAGAAAGCTATGGGCACGGATTTACGATTCAGTTCAGCATACCATCCTCAAACGGACGGACAATCAGAGAGGACTATTCAAACTCTTGAAGATCTATTAAGACTTTGTGTCTTAGATCTCAAAGGGAGTTGGGATAAGTACCTACCATTGGTGGAATTCTCCTACAACAACAGTTATCAGGCGAGCATAGGTATGGCTCCATTTGAGGCGTTGTATGGAAGAAAATGTCGTTCTCCAGTATGCTGGGACGAGGTGGGTGAAGCAACATTGTTGGGACCAGAATTGGTACGCATTACTACAGAGAAGATCCAAACGATTCGACAACGTATACAAACGGCACAGGATCGACAAAAGAGTTATGCGGATCTTCATCGGAAGGACGTGGAATTTAATATTGGGGATCATGTATTGTTACGTGTTGCACCATGGAAGGGAGTTACAAGATTTGGGAAGAGAGAAAAGCTCAATCCAAGATTTGTTGGTCCATTTGAGATTCTTGAGCGAATAGGAAATGTGGCATATAGACTCGCATTACCTCCAAGCATGTCTCGTGTTCATAATGTTTTTCACATATCTATGCTTCGTAAATATGTTAAAGACCCGAACCACATTATTGAGTTAGAACCAGACGAGATAGCTGAAGATTTAACGTACGAGGAGGTACCTGTTAAGATCTTGGATAGGAAAGAGCATGTCCTACGCACGAAGGTTATACCACAAGTTAAGGTTTTGTGGAGAAACCATGCTATTGAAGAAATGACCTGGGAGTTGGAATCAGAAATGAAAGCGAGGTATCCTCACCTTTTTGAAACATCAGGTACGTACGTCAATTTCGAGGACGAAATTTCATAAGGAGGGGAGGTTGTAAGACCCCAACTTATTAATGAATAAAATCAAATTTTCTCTAAATATTATTGTGAATAATAAGGGGTTAATTTGATATAATACTTTGGTTATGGGTGAAATGTGCAAATTTTACAAAATAAGCAAGTGGTTATAAAATATTCATTTTGTCGGGGAATATTCGTTTGGTCGTGGAATATTCTTGCTGTCGGGGAATATTCGTACGACGGCGCAGCCTTGTGTGGGCCCCATAACGGAAAGCGATTGGATGAAGAAAACGACAAGTATAAGTTGTTTATTAATAACGGCGTAGTTGTTACCGTTAACACTGTTGGAATACCCGGTGGTTAAAATACAGTATAACGCGGTGGTTGCACAGTAACACACGATTGATATAGTTACGTAAGAAGGCACTACTCAATAATTGTTACAGTAGATTATTGTTCAATATTTTATTTTATTGATTCAATAATTGCTGCATTGATATTTTATATTATTGTTGTTTCAATAATTGTTGCTGCACAGTATTTCCCATTATCAGATCAATAATTCATATTATTTGAATAATATTATTAGATAACATTATTGGCAATGTCTAGAAAGTTCTGTCTAAGGAGAGGTTTGGTCATCTAATTGCGCGCCAGTAAGGAGAAATCCTTATTGGAAAGCCCCCTCTTTCCTGGGAACGGCCTGGTTGTCATAAATGTGATTCTGTAATATTATTTGTGAATAATTAATTATTGATTCATATGATAAGGAAATATTTATTTTATGTGGATATAAATGAGGGATATATTTTTGTGGTTAAAAATGAAGGAGTTAATGTTGAGGTTTTTATCATATTTTTGTCGGAATGGAGGTATTAAAAATCAGGGTTTTTGAGATATTTTACGGGGGTTATAATTTTTAATCCGACCGTTGGATCGTGGTAATTTTTGGATATGTTATACATATATAAGTTGAGTATATGTCCACAAATTTTGAACCGTTAAAAATGAACGTATGATTTATTACGAATTTTACAAGATGACTGGTTCAGAAATTGTTGAATTTTCGGAGTTTATCATTTTGGTGGAAAATTCTAGAATTGGTGGGCCCCACTTTGGTTGGTGAAGAAATGTGCTGAGATTTTATTTCAAATGTGGTGGGTGGGAATAGTAGCAGGTAAAGCCATCAGGTTGCAGGTTAAGTCCTACGGCGTGCTAAATTTTCCTATAAATAGAGGGCTAAGTTAGAATTGAAAATCACACCAGAAACAAGTTTTCTCTCTTTCTCTCTCTAGATTATTGAGTGTATTTTGTGAGTATTTAGATACTTTGAGAGTTTCTATTCATCAGAGCAAGTTTCTTTCAGCCTTATACCGGTATTCCGACCAGAAGTACTGATATTTTGAGGTAAGGGATATTATTTTCTTCTTAAATGATATTATTTTCTTCAATATCATTATGCTGAAATATTGATATGAGTTTTTATCAAATTTGAAACTTTTTGTGTCGGGGGTTACTATTCACGTATACGGCACTATTCACGTATACGGCACTATTCACGAATACGGCACTATTCACCGAAAAATAAAATTTTTTCTTTTTGTCCAAGATGTCTATTATGGTTACTATCTTTGATTGTATCCATGTTTTGATCTTTATTTTTGAATTCTGCTTCACAATTGATTATTATGAAGTATTATTGATCTTGGATAAACTGTTATACGAATCCCTACTATTTGTCCTTCTGTCTCATTGGATTCGTTCTCTTTAAGATATTTTTCATCATCCTCAGTCCTAAATGATGATATTACTGAATATCTTTGGCCTGTAGTGCAAAGATGTATAATTACTTGATGAATATCTTTGGCCTGTAGTGCAAAGATGAACAGGTGTTGAGATGAACATGACCGACTGATGATACAAATGAATATCTTTGGCCTGTAGTGCAAAGATGAATATTTGGTTAAAGATGATTATTAATTGATGTTACAGGGATAAAATATTGATGATGGACTTTTAAATCTTAGAAGATAGTAGAATTCTTTCTCTACTTGACTCTTCTAATGGTTTGCTGTTTCCGCTGCAGTTGTTGATCTAAAACTTGTTGTCGATTATATTTTATCAGATTTTTTTCCCTGTTGAAGACTAACGATAATTTGTTGTATATTATCTTAGTCATAATATTCTTTACTGGGCTAGTTGAGCTCACCCTTTTCCTTTTTGTTCCATTTTTCTTCTCAGGAGGTGAGAACATAGCAGGATCTAGTCGGGGTATGGAGTGATGGTTCTAGAAAGATGTATTAGCAGTCCTCACTATTTCTGTAAAATAGTGTTTGAATAATTGTAATGAGGATTTATTTGAGTGTGGATATTATCTAGAAGACAATATTTGTATTTAAACTCACAGTATGTGTTGTCGTATTTTGCACGACAATTGTATTATTGAAGTTGTAGTTTGCTTTCTGTACCATGTATTTGGTGACTCAGAATGGGTGTTGTATACCTATTCTGGGGGCGTCAAATGTAGTGCAAATATGTATATTGATTGATATTACAGAGATAAAATATTGATGATGGACTTTTAAATTCATAGATGATAGTAGATTTCATTATCTATTTAACTCCTCTAATGAATTGTTATTTTCGTTACGAATATTGATCTAAAACTTGTTGTCCATTATATTTTATCTGATTTATTGAATGCTAATGATAATTTGTTCTATATTATCTTAGTCATAATATTCTTTATTGGGCTAGTTGAGCTCACCCTTTTCCTTTTTGTTTCATTTATCTTCTCAGGAGGCGAGAATATAGCGGGAACTAGTCGGGGTATGGAGTGATATTTTTAGTCGGTTGTTTTAGCAGTCCTCACTATTTTATAAAATAGTGTGATAATAATTATAATAAGGACTCCTTTTGAGTTTGAATACTGTCTATTATACAATATTTGAATTTAAATTCACAGTATATGTGTTGTCGTATTTTGCATGACAATTATAATAATAAAGTTATAATTATTTTTGTACCGTATATTTGGCGACCCAAGATGAATAATGTATATCTATTTTGGAAACATCACATATGGGATGGTCAATACTGTCTATTGGACTAACATGGATGGAGGGAAATAAACAATATTGGAGTTTGAGGGAAAATAATAGGGTTAATTGGAGGGAAATACATATATACATGGAATTATTTGGTTTTATTGATAAAATACACTGTAAATTATAAATACAGTGAAATACACTCCTTATCTAGTGCCATGTTAACATTCAGACATATTTTTTGTCCAAAAAAGTTTTTGAGATCACTTTTATTTACTTAATGTAAGATTTTAAATATTAGGGTCATATATGTAAAAAGGATCATACTTTGACAAACAGAAATTATTTAATCCAAAATAAAAATATTGGTAGTTTTGTCCGTCTCTCCATCTTCATCATTCTTCAATAGTCCTGCCATTATAGCCCACACCAAAGCCAAAACAACTTTTCCTTCCGAGAGGAGAGAGAAAATGGAGAGAAGATAGAATTGAAATAATTGTTGCTTAACAGCTAACCATATAAATACTTTAATATTCTAAATTCCAATAAACTAATCAAAACAGCAAATTCAACCCCTCCTCATTTTGTCTCTCTGGTGCTTTCCTGCAAAATTGCAGAAAATGTAAAATCCTAACAGCCATTAATGGAAGCTCAAGCGTCCTTTGGGAGCTAAACACAAGCTTTTTCATCCTCTTTAATGGTGTGTTTGGGACTTTCTGTTTCTTCTGTACATTCTTTTTAACAGATCTGTGTGCTGTTTGTTTGTTTTTCGCATTCGTGGAGGTTATTCATTGGTCGGCAAAACGGCTTTTTCCCCATTCGAGAGGACAGGCGAGCGTACGGCGACGTTTGACGTGTTGCGTGATGTTTTAGATCTGGTGATATAATTGTAGAATCATCGTAGCTGGTATTTACAGATCTTCGTTTTTAGTAGCTGTCGATTTCCGTGAGCTGAATTTGTACGGCCTTTAGCTGAATTTATTGCTATTTTACGAGTCTTACAGAATATAGAAATTGTCTTGATTTTATTAGGCTTGGTATTTGTATGGATGGATTTAGATGATATGCAGATCGTGAAGAATTGAGGAGAGAGAGAGATTGAGCTGATTATAACTAAATCCGATTTGGTTAGAGACTAAGAGAAGAATTAAATAGGAAGAAATAGAAGAGGTTATAATCCAATTCGATTTGAGTAGAAAAATGGATTTGGATGAATTTCGTGTGATTTTATCGAATTCAACATTAGATGTTTGGACCTTTATAGATGCGGCAATTACAGTAGCTTCATCGGACCATGGACACGAACTTAAGGATCGAAGAGACGCAATTGTGCAGCGACTCTATGCCTGCCGGAGCTGCGACGAAGTTAACCGGCAACAAAATTTGCCTGCGATTCGGGGAGATAATGAAGCCAAGGTCAAACACTCGCCTTATACTCCGCAATCGGTTCACAGAGACGAAGATGTTGACATTGAAAACGAGGATGAAGAACCAGATCCCTTTGGAGGTTTATTTGATGATGAGGAAACAAGGATTCTCACAATTAAAGAACAGATTGAAGATCCTGAGCAGGTAATTTTGGATTTTATAATTTGTTCTTAGTTTTTACCTTTGATTTGTTTTGGTTAAATTGTTTTTGTTTCTCTGTTTAGTCTGATGAGTCTCTGGTGGAATTGCTTCAAGGCCTTGCTGATATGGATATTACATTCAAAGGTCTCAAGGTAATTATAGTTTATATTGTTGGTTTTGGTGGGTGAGTTGTACTTGGTGTGCTTTTCATGGATTGTACATTGGTTCTGCAATAGCTAATTATCACTGGGAATATTATTTTTTAATGTTAGTTTTAGCATAATTCAAAGTATACTGTAATATCAGGAAACTGATATAGGAAGGCATGTGAATCGACTGAGGAAGCATCCGTCGAATGATGTAAGGAGACTGGTGAAGCAACTTGTGAGGTTTGAACAATTTGAAACTCAAAAACTTTTGTGGAACTGAATGATGTAGAAGGAAGTTAATTTGATTATGTCTGTTACAGAAAGTGGAAAGATTTGGTTGATGAATGGGTGAAGTTGAACCCACCAGAAATACCATCTTCTACTATTATTGGTAATTTAACCACTAATCTCTATTTTTCTTAGGCTATTTAATACTGCTACTTTGTTTTAACTAAAAAGAAGGTTCATTAATGGTGGAGGCAGCTGATGGAGAATCACCTCCGATGAACATGAGGAGGAATCTTCAAAATGGTCACAACCTGGTGAAAATTCTATAACTCGATTGGTTCTTTTGACATAAAGTTTTTTGTTGTGAATCCCAGCTTTTTTGAGGTCTAAAGTTCTGGTGTTTTTAGGTACCTGATTTTGCTTATTCCCCAAATCCACACAGTAAGTATAGAATCTGATTCAAAGATGATCAATTTGGTTATTTGCATCTCTTTATTCATTTTTTATCTAATCTTTACACCCTATTGGTTATAGATGGAAGCTCTGGCTCAGAAAGGAATAACTCGGAACCAGAACAAAAGCCAAAATCTGTTCCCAGAAGAGATGCACTGGCCAAACCTTCTTACCAACATGCTGCTGGATCTGTGTCCGCTCCTCCTCCAAATGTATTATTTCGAACTTATGCACTTGATAATTTACTTCAATTTCGTTGTCTTTTGCGAGAGAGGAAACTACGGAAAATAAATGAAAATGGTAGTACCACAAAAACTTCATAGCTCATAAACTGTTGCAAGACACTTCAAATTCGATATTTTAATTAAATGTTTTTGAGTGTCTTAGCAGTTATAAGGTGCCATTTAAGGTGAACACTTTTAGGCTTTTATGGTCGTACTTTTTTTTTTTTTTTCGCAATTGAGAGCAGAATATTCTTGGGTTAGGCTAATAATTTTGATTGGAGAATATATAGATTTTAAAAAAAATCAAAGTTTGATACTTTAATTTCTATTCTTGACTGCCAAATGGAGTACAAGTATATTGAAGTGCAAGTTTTTGAAGACTGTATTGGAATTTTGCAGAGACCACACAAGGAAACAGCTATAGATCCTGATAGGCTGGCATCAGCAAGGAGGAGGCTTCATGAGAACTACCAAGAAGCTCAAAATGGTTTGAATAATTCACTTTCATAAATTTGGGTTGACTAAGAATCTTTTGGGACTACTTTGGAGGGGCTTGTGCTTGCTGACTTAACTTTTTTACATTTGTTTTTTGTGAAGCTAAAAAGCAGAGGACAATACAGGTGATGGATATCCATGAGATACCAAAGCCAAAGAATGGATACATAGCCAAGAATAAAGGTGGTTTTCAGGGAAGGCAACACCGGTGATTGGGTCGATCATATGTACCACACGACGTCACATGAACTTATTAGCAGTTTTTTGTTTGTTATAATGGGGTTTACCAGAAACCTGTCTATCCCCCCTACTTCAGTTTTTACCTTACTAAAAATAACTCCCATATAGTAGTACTCTAATTTGGTTTGGCTTATTTTTGATCGTAAATCATAGTTTTATATAATCTATTTTAATATGCTTTTGATGTTAAAAGTTTGATTATTTTGACCAAGCATTTTTGATATTTTAGTCGTATGACGATATGGGTAAATATATTTTTTTGGAATTATTATTTGTACCTAGTCTCACTTTTACTTTTAGTAAAGAAGAAACCCTTGTATACAGAAAGACTTGTCCAAGGGATTTATGTCCTAGTAAAGAAAATCAAAAGATCTTTTGTTTATAGCACGAAGAAGGTAATCGAAAGCAGAAATTCGAAATCTCAGCTTAGGAGGTAAAGAATATACATTGGGCCAAGCTAGGCGAGGCGAGGACTATATCTTGGACTTAGGTTGTGTTTGATAAATTTAGAAATTAAGATCTGAATGATTATGATGTCTTAATAAATTAGATCATCTGAATGGTTATGAGGTCTGAATCTAAAAAATTATTTGATAACAAAAAAGTAAGTTGTCTTTTAATGATACTATTTTATCATTTTAAAGGGTAAAATTTTATTTAATAATTTTAAATATTCAATTTAATAAAAATGAGTGTATAATATTGTTGAATATATTTATATAAAAAAAAATTATCAAAAAAATTTCATTAAGAGGTACCTCTTAATTATTAAGATTTCATTTTCTGTCTTACCGATTAAGAGGCATTCAGAGATAATAAAAAACAAAACAAACAGTATCATGCCTCTTAACGAATAAGAGACAGTCTATTAAGAGACAATCATATGTAAACAAACAGCACCTTACGATCTTTATCATCTTTCTTAATCAGTTATTTTTCTTGAGTAATTCTTCATTGATTTTGTCTCCTTTAAAAAAAGTTTAATTTGGTTGATATCAGAGTCAGTACACTAGTTTGCCAGCCCAGGGCACCAATTGCAAATTGGTGGTATGCAGCAGACCCATTAGCAATGTGAGAACTGATTGACCAATTATGGGAGGAAAGAGAGAATATTACTAGAGTTTTAAGGACAAGAAATATTCAATGTAATATGTGGACCACTGGTTGACCAATTATGGAAGGAAAGAGAGTATTAGTGTTTTATTAGATACAAACTCCTGCGTTGTGACGGGATTATTCAAATTTTTAATAATAAATATGTGCGTACAATTAATAAATTAAAATATAATAAAAAATAGTATATTATTGTGCGATGATCAAATTTTACACAGAAAAACAAATGAATATACATATTTTAAATCCTGGTGCTAGTAGGTAGCAGTATTCTATAATCAATTAATAAAAGGGAAAGTATATATTTTTGTTCTGTGAAGTAAATAATCATGTTTACTACAAAAGTTTTACTACAAAATGTGTAAGGGAAGCTTGAATCAAGCTAAATAAATATTGACAAAATCATATTGTTCTGTCCTACAACAAGTGCGAAGTAGGACATTGATCCCAAAAATTCTGCAAGAAAAATTTACACTTTCAAAGCCTTAATATCCTTAATCTTATCAAACCCTTAAATCTGATCAAACACACTTGTTTATGTGACTTAAAATGAAGATATTAAATGAAGATACTAAATAATCAAATTAAGAAATAAGCTCAGTTCTTTACTGTTGATATAAGAAACGTGAATAACTCTAATTTAAACACAAATTTTTCAATCGAAAATTTACTAAAATTTTCAATTAAACACGATTGACAACACAAATATCAGATCGATCAAATCAATTGCAAACATTATTCTGCATATCAGCAACTAAATGCAAATGCAGTAATCTCAAATTTTAGCACATAATATCTAAAAATTTAGAAAATAGGCAAACCAATGAAATAATTCCACCTGCTTCTGGGTTATGTTTCACACTCCTGCGTATAGCTGTAACCTGTAAGTACTAATGTGTGTATATAATGGAAGAAAGACATAGAGACAAAACGGAAAAGAAGAGAAAAATTGACCGTGAAGAAGAAGAAGTCATGGTTGATATTCACTTATGAAAATAAATAATTAGTCTGATTAATATACGTATATATATATGTATGTGTATGCATGGAGGATTAGGTCAGGTGATCATTAACATTATTTCAAACTCTAATTCAGTTAAGAAGTTTTATCCATATAAAATTTTGCTCATTGGTTGTTGAAGAGATTAAATTCTACTTGGTTTATAATTATTTATCCATAATTTAAAAAGGACATGATATAATTAAGATAATTAGTTTGTTATTATTTTTCCATAATTTTAAAAATGATAGGATATAATTAAGATAATTGGGACATAATTAAAATTATTTAAGATGGACAGGTGTTGAATTTGTAGAAGGATATATGTCAATATATGGTGTCATGTACTGTAATTTAGTATATATTATAGATTCTCCTCGTCATAAAAGATGATTAAAGTATATATTCATTTTAGTTTAATTTTACTATATTTACCGTAATGTAAATTATTTATCAGTCCTTCTAGGGCGACGGTGATTTAGCGACAGGGGCAGCGACCGTTTTTTTTTATTTATGACTTTCAAATAATTTATAAAATTTATTAGAACTGTAATTTTTACAGAATCCAGTGATTTAGATGTCATTTAAATACATGTAAAAAAAACGATCGATGCCCCTGTCACCAAAATCCAGACCCCCTAGTATTTTTGATTATTTATTAGATATGGTCGGTTGTACTCCTCATTATTTTAGAATTAGAGATGCCTTTGTTTTTAATTTGTTCTAAATTAGAGATATAATTTTATTTTTAGAATATTCCATAATAAATGTCATATTTCTATATTTATAATTACTTTTATCTTATTTTTTTACTTATACTCTAATAATCTTTTTATTCAACCTTTGTTAAAAATTGAAGAAATGAGAAAATATTTACATTGGGAACTGATAAATTATTATACCATTTTCTCTCTTATAGTATCGGTATAATATGTCTTCCATTTAACGACCCTCTAGAATTTTTTTCTCTATTCATTCTAACTTTTAGTATTTATTGAGAATGTGTGAATAACAAAAAGAATGATCTAAAAAAATAATTCACATGGGAAGAAGTAATACTTCATACATAAAAGAGGAGAAATACTTCAATTAATGAGTAATTCAAAAGGACAATTTAGGTATAAAAAAATATTATTAATCAGCGTGCGAAACTAATTAGGACGTTTATTTCGGGACGGAGAGTATTAATTTTTTATTATCATTTTCAATATCACACCACCAATGTTCTAAAAGAGCCTAGGCAGGATTTTTTTTTAATTTCAAGTCAATTTTAATATTTTATCTTACGTTTATCCAAACAAAACAATAATATAAAACTAAATAATCTATAATAAATGCATTTGCTTAAAGATCAAACATATATCATGTTATATATTACACTTTATTTTATACTTTTATGACTTATTATATGTCATATTTGAGTTTTATAAAACTCATTTGTGTGCATAATTTAAGTAAGTATAAAAGGTGTAACTTAAAGTCCTCTATATGGAGAATAAGATAGTTTTTTATTTGATTTGTGTATAAATCATTTGATTTATGACTATAGTGAAACATTTAATAAGGTACAAAGTTATTTGATAAAACTAATTTTTTCTTGTCCCGTTTAATAGAAAGATTACTTGTCACTTTATAAGTACAAGTGTATAGTCGTATTTTATTTTGGAACAAGAGATATTTTTGTGAGACTTTTAAAATTCCATTTAATTATAAGTTTATTACTCATATGTTGTAACGACCCCAAAATAGGTCCATTCCACCCAACCCATTCTGAGTCGTCAAATACATGGTACAGAAAACAACTACAACTTTATTACAACAATTATCGTGCAAAATACAACAACACATATGCTGTGAGTTTGGATACAAATATATATCAAATGTGACTCATGTTCCAACCGTGGACATCACCTCACAATAACACCTTACATAGAGGTATAGTCAAAAACTGTTTTAAAAATTAGAATCTTTGGGAAGTGCTCAAGGAAACCTTCGTACATGGGAGGCCACGCGTCTAGGTTATGATAGATATCATATGGCCACAGAATTATCCTTGGTTGACCCAATAGACCCCAAAGAAAAACGAAAAGATTACTATCATATTCTTCCCAATGGTGAGTCTTCTCTTGACTTATCATTATCTCCACTGTCTCTAATTGAGAATTATACTTCAAACAAACACCAAGATTATATAGGTAGTGCCCATAGATATACTCAGCAAGTGGATGAGCACAACCCTGTCCTATGATGACACGAGATTGTATGTCATTAGACATCTTGTATGATAGTGACAAAACACCCTTCCAAAGTTGGGTTCGCCTCACCCTATTTTCTTCACCAAATATAACTACTAAATGATGACCACCGTTCTATTCCCTTGTTACCCCCGCTCGACCCAGCTACACTCTTATTACCTGAAAGGAATTGTGAAGCAAAAGGGTGAGCACAACTAGCTCAGTAAAGAATATCATGACTAAAGATAATTAAATTATCAATAGCCTTCATCAATAATAAATCAGAGATTTAGAACATATGGTAAATGATAAAAATTTCAACCATAGTTGCAGCGGAACGAGCAATCCATTAGAAGAGTTAAATAGACTATAAAGTCTATTATCTTCTCCATGTTAAAAATCTACCAACAATATTTTATCCATGTAACATCACTCAACAGTTCCTTTCCACAATCATATGAATAACTCATAATCATAATTGTGACTATAAATTTTTCTTCGCACCCAGGACGAAGAATATTTTCATCACCTGTCTTTACCTGAAATATCAAAGATCATAGTCATACCAAATTACAGTTCCTGTTTATAATCATACTAACAAATCCATCTTTGCACTACGGGCCAAAGATATTCAACAACAGTTCATCTTTGCACTACAGGCCAAAGATATTCATCAACAGGCCATCTTTGCACTACATGCCAAAGATATTCATCAACAATTCATATTTGCACTACAGGCCAAATATATTCATATCTCAAAGAAATATATAATCATTTCAGAATTTATATAAACAATAATTATAACCATGTTGATCAATTCACCTTTGCACTTAAGCTTAAGATATTCAATTATAAATTCAATGGTCATGATCATACCAGTCACAATTCAACTTTGCACTACAGGCCAAAGAGAACCCTAGTCATGATCATACCAATAATCTACCCATCTTTACATTCCAGTGAAAGAGAATTTCAACATCAGGGTTATAAAAATGTTATATATGATGATAAAAATAATATGATCAACATATAGTTTTAATCTCAAGAGTAATATTCGTAACTCATGAATAGTAAATCGTGAATAGTAACTCATGAATAGTAACCCCGACACAAAAGATAGAAATTCCACAATAAAATCCATACCAATATTTCGGTATAATGATATTGAAAGAATAACATTACTTAAATTTATAAATAATTTATTTTAATTGTTTATACTTTACTAATTAATGCATTTAATCATCATAAAATGCCAACTCTTACAATTTTATCATCAATAACCAAAACCCTCATCAAAAATCTGCATATACCTCATATAGGATTCTCAAGCCATAAAATCCTATTTTCCAATTTTCTTTCTTCACAAAACATATTTAATTCATTTACTCATAACTAGACCATTTTCATGAAAAATACCAAATCAGTTCCAAAAATATTTCTTTTCTGGGATTTAGCATAATATAGTCCCATAGTGAACATATATTTTTCTCAGAATTTTTAAAAGTCATTTACTATTTTTCATATGGCCAAAATAGCCGAATATTTAGACATTTATCAAAAATTGTACTTTTGTCTAAAAATTCTGAAATTTACAGAGTATACTTCTATCATATACATGTACTCCCAATAAAAATTTTATCAATTTTGTAGTTAACCACAAGGAATTATAAGCTGTTACTTTTAAAATAGTCTTTTCCCGTAAAATTCATAACTCTTAATCTATACATCCAAAAATCACCATTTTTGGACACAATCAATAAAACTCATCAAAATATCATTTCAAATTTTTCCATAATTTTTGAAGATCAGAAAAATTACGAAACTGAAAATCATAACAACCCTTAAAATCCATTACTATCCCTTACCTCAAAAGAGCAGTACTTCTGACTGGATATCGGATATGATGCTGAAGGAAACTTGCACTAATGAATAGCAACTCACCAAGTATCTAAAAACTCACAAAATATACTTCATAATATAGAGAGAGAAAGAGAGAAAGCTTATGTTTCTGGTGTGATTTTCAATTCTAACTTAGCCCTCTATTTATAGGAAAATTTTGGTAGGTTTGACCTGCAACCTGATGGCTTTACCTGCTACTATTCCCACCCACCACATTTGAAATATAATTCAGCACATTTCTTCACCAACCACAAGTGGGGCCCACCAATTCTAGAATTTTCCACCAAAATGATAAACTCTGAAAATTTAACAATTTCTGAACCAGTCATCTCGTAAAATTCATAATAAATCATACGTTCATTTTTAACGGTTCAAAATTTGTGGGCATATACTCAACTTATATATGTATAACATATCCAAAAATTACCACGATCCAACGGTCGGATTAAAAATTATAACCCCCGCAAAATATCTCAAAACCCTAATTTTTAATACCTCCATTCCGACAAAATACTGATAAAAACCTCAATATTAACTCCTTCATTTTTAACCACAAAAATATATCCCTCATTTATATCCACATAAAATAAATATTTCCTTATCATATGAATCAATAATTAATTATTCACAAATAATATTACAGAATCACATTTATGACAACCAGGCCGTTCCCAGGAAAGAGGGGGCTTTCCAATAAGGATTTCTCCTTACTGGCGCGCAATTAGATGACCAAACCTCTCCTTAGACAGAACTTTCTAGACATTGCCAATAATGTTATCTAATAATATTATTCAAATAATATGAATTATTGATCTGATAATAGGAAATACTGTACAGCAACAATTATTGAACAACAATAATACAAAATTTCAACGTAGCAATTATTGAATCAATAAAATAAAATATTGAACAGTAATTACTGTAACAATTATTGAGTAGTGCCTTCTTACGTAAGAATCAATAATTTCAAAAATACTATGTAATACCGTGTGCTACTATGCAATAACGCGTATTACTGTATTTTAACCACCGGGTATTCCAACAGTGTTAACGGTAACAACTACGCCGTTATTTGTAAAAACTCAAATTTGTCATTTTCTTCACCCGACAGTTATTCTGTTATGGGGCCCACAAATAGCTGTGCCGTCGTACGAATATTCCCCGACAGAAAGAATATTCCACGACCAAACGAATATTCCCCGACAACAATGATTATTTTATAACCACTTGTGTATTTTGAAAAAAAATCATATATCACCCTTAACTTTAACATTTAACAATTTAACCATTTACTGAATAGTAATTATAAGAAAAATTAAATACTTTTATTTCATAAAATTCGGGGTCTTACATATGTAACTTACATCATTAGTAGTAATAAGTATAATTAAAATATAAATTAATAATAGTTTAATGTTGAAACTATTATAGATATATGTATATATTTATATGCGTAGATATAGATATACTACATATATGAATATAAAGAGAAGTCTTATATACATTTTAAACATAATAATTTTTGCACCATAAAAATCTCTCCTTTTAGCTATTCTTCCTACAAATAAATAATTACTACAAAACAGTGTTCTACTGAATTTTTTTGTGAATTGCTATCACAGATAATTCACCAAAGGCATGACATATATCTTGGAGTTATATCGTCTGCATCCCTTAGCAAACCAATCGTGGTGGGGGTAATAAAGACCTTAAGGACATGGATCACCCGTGTCATGTCTCTCGTTCTTGTTGATGATTTTGATTCTATGAAGCTACGATTCTAACATATCCATATTAGCAATGTCAAAGTTCAAACACAAATATACAATTGTTCAAAGTTCAAACACAAACAAATTAATATTAATTTCTTAAAAATCAATTAGAGATATTTTTAACTTTAAATAAATGTTATTTTTTAAAAAATTAGCGTGAAATTTATTGAATAAGACATTTGATATTATTAATTATGAAAATATTTTTATTTGTGTAATCTTCAAAATTGAGGACTTAAAAAAAGTATCAAATATCATATGCTAAGTATGGTTAACATATCTTTAACGTATTAGTTCTATTCATAAACAAGATTGTTATTAAATAAGAAAATTTAAATTGCCTGTCTATCCCACCTAATTTCCTGCTTAGCCCACCAAAAAGGATTTTTTGTCGCCTTGAGCCTAGACGAGGCGCCAGAGGAGGCCTAGCGCCTAGTCGCAGCCTAATCCGTTTTTTAGAACATTGCACACCACTACAACCAAATTTCAAGTTAATACTAAGGTTATATTTGAGAATATAAAATTATCTTTAAAAATTGTCGCTCGACAAATATATCTCTAATCTTGGAACGGATGGAGTATATCATTTGATCTGAATATATCAGCTTGCTTAGAATAAAAATATTTTTATGATATATTTCATATTAAGGAATTGATATTTTCTTAAGTAAATATGTCAATTTTAAAAGATCTTCTCGCATATGAAGATAAATGTTATTTACTATTCATATAAGTAAGAGGTAGAACTAATACTTTAATTTATAAAAATATTAATTCCCTAATATTATTTGCTAGTGTAAAATTGATATTATGACTTTAATAACTGTGTGGTTAAAGTAATAGACACTCTATCCGTATAAAGTTATGGGCCGTTCGTATACTGCTATGGGCATTTTTTTTAATGCTGTTTCTTGGAAGAAACTATTTTCTTAATATAAATAATTAGTATATATTAAATTTAAGTAATAAAAATAATTCAAAAGCAGTCAATGGAGGTCTGCCGCTTCAATAAAGGCTTGGCTCTAATTATATTTCATTAAAGGAGCAAATAGTAGTAGATAATCTTTTTAGGTGTATACTATGAATTTACATTTTAAGAATAATCATATATATATATATTTTTAAATAATTTATACTGAATTATAATTACGAAATTTATCCAAATATTAATAGGAATTATAAGAAGATCCCACTTATTACACATTTATAAAAAAATATTACCACTAACTCTTATCCATGTAATTGACAATCAAAAAGTTAACTAAACTTTTGTAATATGTATCATTTTTCTTTTTAAATTAATTAGAACTATTTGTATTAATTAACAATTTTTTATTATTTAAGTTGGTTAATTATTTTAAGACCTTGCAATATACTTCCTTCGTTCCTAAGTAAGTGACGTTTTAGAAAAAAAAATTATTCTCATTTATTTGTCCTTTATAACTTTTTAGGAGAATAAATTATTTATTTTCTTATATCATCCTTATCTTCTCTCATTATCCCAATAAATTATTTTCTTTGTATTAATAATAGTGATGAAATTTAATATAAAATTTAATTATTAAATAATTTTCTTGTAAAAATTTTAAACCACATTTATTTAAGGATGAAGGGAGTAAGTCATAACATGTTCCCACTTTGTCAGTTACTTTGTTATGTCGTATCACCTGCTTGATTAGCCTCTCCAGTTCCGCCGAATTCGTACTTTACGTCGGCTGAATTTGCAGGTTTCTGCTGCTTTTATTATTATATTTTTTGTGTTCTTAATTATTTTATTCTCGAAAATATTCTTGAACAATTTTTGCTTCTATCAACTATGTCATACATTTTAAATACATTTTTCGTTTTAAACTATAAAATTATAAGTAAATTTTAAAAGTCAAATCAAAATACTTTCAAATTCAGCTTACGAATTCAGGGTCGGCCTGAGTTTTGAAGGGCCTAAAACGAATAATAAAAAAATAGGTCTTTTGCGAATTACTATTAAGATAGGCATAAAAAAATGAAGAATTTTTTCTGAACAAAAGAGTATCAATATGAAAGAATACAAAATATAATAACCGACTATTTTAATATTTCCAAAGCATCATTTAGATATCACATTATCACCAAGTCAAAAAAATAATCAGCTCAAAGACATCACTTGAATATCATCCTTCTTGCAGTTTTAGCAGCAAACGTATTAATAATATCCACACAATCAATCTTATCCGCCATCTCATGTTCAATGGATAGGATGGATAATCCATTCAACCTTTCTTGTGACATAGTTGAGCGAAGGTAGTTCTTAATTAGCTTCAACTTTGAAAAACTTCTTTCTCTGGAAGCAACAGTAACAAGAATAGTCAATAATATTCGATACGCAATCCACACATTTGGATAACAATCCTCCATCAATTTCAATTGATTGAGCACTTCAATTGGTTTTGTCATCTCTTTTGGTAAACCTTCTCTGAAGACTTTCAATTCCGAAAATAACTCTTTTCCGTTGATATCGGAAGTTCCTTCATGTTTCAAAGCATCTTCTAACTTGGAGCAATACATCATTAAACGTTCATCAGTTGTAGACTTTAACTTGTTCACATCAAACAAAAAATCCCAAATTTCCTCATATTTCTCAAACTGTTCAAACCGGCTCTTAAGTGATGAAAGAGCTTGATCTACTATAGATAAGAAGTAGTTAACTCTAAATGAGTCTTCAGCCGAAAGGGTCACCTCTTCACTCCCATTCTCATCAAAATGTTTCTTTCGATGAATGACACGCTTCTCGTAAAATACGGGTTCAACTCCCATTTTGGATGCAATTGCCTTAGCTTCATCAATAGCCTCCGCCAAACCACTTTCTCTATATTTCTCAAGAAAGGAAACAAGCCCATTTAACTGATCAATGACAACATCAATATACATATCTTCTTTTTGCAAGGTCTTGCTGACAACGTTAACTGCAAACAAAATGGTATGTCAAATAACCATGCTAACTAAGAATCCAAAATCCTCAATTGCATATCTTACTAAGGCATCAGCTTCACTCTTTGCACCAGCATCTTCACGAGAATCAGCCAATTCAAGTAAAGCCTCTCTGATTTCTGGAGCTTGGTATCTTATTGCTCTAATACTTTCAACACGACTTTCCTAACGCGTTTGTGATAATGACTTAACAATGAGATTTGCAACATGTTTTATCAAAACTTGTCATCGCTTGGTAGAAGCCGCAAACAAACAGTAGATACGTTGTACAACTCCAAAAAAAGATGTAGCTTTGTTACAACAGTTGGCCATATCGCAAAGCATGAGGTTAAGACTATGGCAACCACATGGCGTGTAAAATGCTCTAGGATTTTTATCGAGAAGCCTTTTCTGAACACCTTTGTGTTTTCCTTTCATATTGGAGCCGTTATCATATCCTTGCCCTCTTATATCACTAATGTCGAGTTGAAGAGTGGACAAGACTTCTTCTAGTTCACCAAAAAGTCCGGATCTCGTTGTATCTTCCACTTTCAAAAATTGTAAGAAGAATTCCTCCACTTTTGGTGTACTCATTGAAACATCCACACATCGTATTACAAGTGACATTTGTTCTTCGTGACTTATATCTGGAGTACAATCAAGAATCACGGCAAAATATTTTGTATTTTTTATCTTACAAATTATTGCACTTTTGACATCATCAGCAAGCATTTGTATCAATTCATTCTGAATTTTATGGCTAAGATAATGGTAATGAATCTCACCTTTCAAAATACGGCGAAAGTGCTCTTGCATTATTGGATCATATACAGCAACCATTTCGATTATGGTTAGAAAAATCTCATTCTTCTCTTGATAAATCTTCTCATTATCTCCACGAAATGCTAAATTCACTTTAGCAAGTGTTTTAACAGCAGCAATTATCCTTACTAGTACCCCTTTCCAATGCTCATTCTCTTTGTTGATTTGATCTTGCACACTTTTGTCGATTGTTTCATTCTTTTTAATCTCCTCTCTAATTCAATCCATTTGCTCATGCAAGCAATATGCTCGTTACTACCTTCATGACTTTTGAGCCTTTGACCAATATTTCTCCAATTTCTCAAGCCATTAGTAGCCAACAAAGTATCGTTTTTACCTTGCGCAAATAATTTACAACAAAAACAAAATACTTTGTCGGAAGCACTTGAATATACAAGTCACCTCCTATCTTTCTTCTTTCCGTTTGACAAGCGAAGGATGTAATGAAAGGAAGTGAAATGCCTACCCTCTATATCCTTAGGAAATTGATCCACATATCTTCTTAAAGGCCCTTTTTCAACTACAAAGTCAATAAAATTTTGATCAATTTTGTCCGAGTTGCTTGGATCATCAATGTCTGTAGGTCTATATTCACAATCCAAGCATTCATTGTGACCCTCATCATTCATATCTTCATGGTCTCTCTCATTCACGCATTCATTTGGTTCCTTTGCAAGGACATCCATATCTTCCGCTAAATTTTCTTGTTCTTCATTCCCCGTATCTACTATATGTTCTTCATTATCTGACTGTTCAACCACACTAGAACTCTCCTTTTGTTTCTTACTATCAAAAAATTTATCGAGTGAACTCGCTTGAGATTGAACTAATTCATCCGCTTTTTTCTTTCTTTTTCTTTTTTCAGATCCAGACATATACTTTTTAGGAGCCATGGTGAATTAAAATTTAAAAATCTGCAAAATTTCAGCATAATCTCGTGATTATCTATAAATTAATTACCAAATAGGGCCTTCTTTATTAAAGTCTAACACTACTCCCAAATAATTAAAAAAAACCCAAAAAATTGAATTTGATGGAACCCCAAGGTACATAATAATTAAACTTATTTAAATTGTTTTGTACAAATTATAGATTTATATGCTTTAAATATGTAGAATATTATAATAATCATGATATCCCTTATCCCTATTTATATTTGCTAATATAAGTAATATTCAATCAAAAGGCACTGAGCCACCAAAGCATTAATTCAACTACAGAGACTTAAAGGACGCCTAGTAACCTCAGATTACCATAAATCTCATAAACAAAATAATTATTTTCAAAACCCTAAAAAATAGAATTAATACCTGAACTTAAATATTGATGAAGGACTGAAGGAGACGAAGTCCGCTGGAGAAGCTCAATTGATTATTTGCTTTTCAAATTAATTGATTTGTGTGAAGGAGATGAACTATTTGTGTGAAGGAGTCTAGGAGTAGGAGACGAACTATTTGTGTGAACTGTGAAGGAGACTATTTGTAATTCAGATGAAGGAGAGTAGGAGACGAACACTCAGTCACTCATAGTCTCGCAGATTAATTATTTGCTTTAATATTTAAGTAATAAAATTATAAAAGGAAGATAATATTTATGGGGGCCCTAGAAATTTTTGGGCCTAAAGTCCGGATACCTTGGGCTTTAGCCCAGGGCCGGTGCTGTACGAATCAACCAAACTTATTATTTTATTTAAAAAATTAAAAAATATATTTACAATTACATTTTACAAGTATAGAGTTATAACTACAATTAAAAACAAAATAAAAATAATAATAACTAATTATTTTAATTTTTTTAACTATGTATTATATTTCAAAATATATATCAAGTATCGATTTGAAAATGTATCAATCCAGAATATAAAGACTTTTAGTAAGGAATGACATTTTATACTTTTTGTCGACAAATCTTGCAGTAAAAACAACATAAAAATGTAACGTACGTGGACCCTCAAATATTTGCATTTGAAGTAAAATCATAAGCTTTTTTTTTTTTGTACCTTAACCTTCTTTTAATTAGAAGTTGATCGGATATTTGATAAAATTGAATGAAATATAATTTTAAATAAGCTGAATAAAACAAAATTCTGAATACTAAATAAAAAAAATTACTTCGTAATTGATATTATGAAACATCTGAATAATAATTTTTTACTATTTTACCCCTCTCCTGCTAAATGCAAAAATCAAATAAAATAAAACTCAAATCTCCAAAAACACAAAAAATGCACTATTTTTCAACACAACTTTCTACTTTCAAGTTAAATTAATAAAAACACAAACTACTCCCACCCACTCGTCAATCTATTCATTTTCTGTCTCATCCCTCCTCAGTTCATCCATCGGAATGATCATCTGAGTTATACCCACTTGGTGTTGGTTAGGTCAGAAACAATTTGGTTCTATTCAAAGTGTAATTGATTCAAACAATCACACTGAATCACTTACCGAATCAACTTTTGGGTCATTCAGATCCATTCAAGAGCTATCAAACATGCCCCAAGTTTGGAGAACATTAGCGTAATTTTAGACCAACATAGCAGTCAGTCAGTCACAGACTAAGAAACCAAATCCACAATTATATAATTTATTCATTTGGCATTAATAATTAAACAACTTAAAACATTATTTAGCTAGGTCCTTTAGCTACTGCCAAAGCCTAGTTCATCATATTAAGCATAAATATTACACACATATGGGAAGCCTTATTATATTCTTCATCTTATTCATATTCATCACCATCCCTTCCTCAACCAGCAGTCGGCCCTCAGGGCCGTAAACGGGCAACCATATCCTTCGGTATACGCCCCGCCATGGTGCACCGCCCCGTAGTACGGCGAGCCGTGGCTGTAGTCGTAATGAGCCTGGTGGTGAGGGTAACCAGCTGCAGAACCATAACTAGTTTGGTGGTGAGCCGCCGCCGCCGCCGCCGCATAATTGGCTGCACCAGTAGGAGGCACAACTGGATGAGGAGGAGTTGAGTAGTAACCACCCTCAAAACAGCTCTGATGCTCTAGAACCATTTTTGGGTTTTTTTATTTAATTAATTTTTGTACTCGGGGCTTGCATTTTTGCTTATCAAGACAATGGGTATTTATAGATGTATGATTTGGTCAAGGTGCATCTTATACTCTGTCAAGGTGGCCATGCGGAAATGCTGCACTTCCCATGGTGATAACTTTATTCTCCACTAGTTTGGAATCAAAATTCCAACTAATAATACTATATTAAAAAGCATAAACATGTTATTCCTATATTTAGTTTTTGAAGTTTTAATATAGGAAAGTGCTGTCCGGGGATTTAAGTTAAGATTTGTTAAACTAATACGAAAAATTGTATTTAATTTAGTACAAAGATCGCACAAAATATAGGATAATATAAGTTATATAAAATGGAGAATATATAAAGAACACAAGCAACATGTAAGCAATTTAACATGGTTCAGCTAAATTTTTACTATTTGTGGTTTAATTCGAAATGAATAAGGAAGATGGGACATAATTCTAATTATGTTATTTGTATTAGCAGGGAGCCTCATGTTGAAATATCCTAGCATTGCTAGAAGTTGATTGTAACGACTCTATTTCTTATTAATTTTAGGCCTTAATTAAGGCCTCCTTTGCACCCAAAAAAAAAAAGAAAAAGAAAAAGAAAAGCACCTAAATTGTTGCTTTTACAAAGAATATCAACTTCACTAAACTTGAAGGTCTAACAATAAAAATCATGATCATACCTTTCTATTAGTCACTCAACCCCAATTCCAAAATCAAATTACATGCACTCTCTTCCAAATTCATTTGGAAATTTATATTTTGTACGATATCATCAATTTTCTTTTGTTATCTACTTATATTTTGTTGCCGGGGACAACGTAATAATCATATTCAATCGCATGATGCACATTGCAATTGTAACTCAGCATAAAACTTTCGCAATATGATTCTATTTTTTACATATTACTCCCTCCATCTCATAATATATGATATTTTAGATTATTTTATTTTTCCCAAATTATTTGATATTTTATATAATCTACGACGAGAATTAACCACAATCTTTCTTAAGTTACCGTTCACGGAAAAATGTTACAGATGAGATAGAGTATGAGATAAATATATGGTAAAAGATATTATTGACTATTAATATTATATTTAATACTATACAATCATTTCCTTAATACTTATGTATGATTTTAAAACGAGAGACGGAGGGAGTATTAATTTAACTTGAATGTAAGTGTAAGACCCCAACTTTTATAAATAAAGATGAATTTTCTATAAATATCATTTTTGAATATTATGGAGTTAATTTGATATAATGTTATAGTTGTGGATAATATTTATAAATTTTACAAAGTAAGCAAGTTGTTATAAAATATTCGTTTGGTCGGAGAATATTCTTTTTGTCGGGGAATATTCGTACGACGGCACAATCATTGGTGGACCCCACAACGGAATTATTGTCGGATTGAGAAAACGACAGAATTATCTTTCTATAAAAATAACGGCTGAGGTGTTACCGTTAAAACCGTTAAAACTGTTGAACTACTCGGTAGTAAAAGTACAGTAATACGCGTGGTTGCATAGTAGCACACGGTATTGATTATTGATGCTTACGTGAGAAGTCACTCAGCTATACTCAATTATTGCTACAGTAATTGCTGCATCATATCTCTTAAATTATTGTCATAGCATCATCTGTATAATATGTTATATTATTGAGACGTTGTGGTAGGTTTGGTTATTTTATGGGGGGCCATATGTCATCATCTAAGAGTCTCTTCGTCAATAGTAATTACCGTCGTCAATAGTAATTACCGTCGTCAATAGTAATTACCGTCGTCAATAGTAATTACCGTCGTCAATAGTAATTACCGTCGTCAATAGTAATTACCTTCGTCAATAGTATTTACCTTGGTCAATAGTAATTACCTTCGTCAATAGTATTTACCTTGGTCAATAGTAATTACCTTCGTCAATAGTATTTACCTTGGTCAATAGTAATTACTTTCGTCAATAGTAGTTGTCCCTTCAATATTACCAAGAGTCATTTGACCCTTCGTTAAGACCAAGAGTCATTTGACCCTTCGTTAGGACCAAGAGCCACCCTCAGTTTTTCTATAAATAGAGGCCTAGGGCTTCATTATTTTTCACGAATTCATTCAAGCTATAGAGAGAGAAAGTATAGAGAGAATAAGAGAGAGAGAGACTAAAAGTATTCTGCTACATCACTTTTCCAATATCCAGTTCTTTTAAGGTAGGGAATATTTTTTTCTTTTATATTCATGAAGAGAACTTCTGTTATTCCATTCGTTATTATTCTGTTGGAATAACCAGTATACGCGGTCTACCCTATACTTGGTGACATTCTTCTATTATTCTGTTGGAACATCCTGTCTGTGTGTTTTACACCGGACCTGGTTCCGTTTATTATTCTGTTGGAACATCCTGTCTGTGTGTTTTACACCGGACCTGGTTCCGTTTTATTATTATTCTGTTGGAATATCCTGTCTGTGTGTTTTACACCGGACCTGGTTCCATTATTTATTATTCTGTCGGAATATCCTGTCTGTGCGTTTACGCCGGACCTGGTTCCATTATTTATTATTCTATTGGAATAACCTGTCTGTGCGGTCTATCGCATGCATGGTGATTTCTTTTGTTATTCCATTCTTTATTGTACTCAGTTGGTTAAGTTTTGACTTCTATACTCCATGAAATTTGTGGAATATCCTTGATAGTTGCGTTTCATCCAGTATCTTTTCAAGAAAATATTCTTCTAAGCGTTCTTGAATTTTACTCCACAATGCAGTATCATGTTGACAATTTGGACGTTGTTAATTCCTGGATAAATTAATTCTTGAACTTGTTTTATTGAATTCTTATATCATTGTCATCATCCTCATGTTTATAAAATGTTGAAAGTCATCTGTGGCATGTAGTGCATAGATGGACTTGGTATGATTATGACCAGGGATTATTCGGTATAATCATGACCGTAATGTTACAAATGATGTGGTAAAAGTCCTCATTGGCCCGTAGTGCATTGATGGACAGTTGTTGGCATGATCATGACCATTAATGAATACACGAATATCCTTGGCCGTAGTGCAGGGGTGATTCGATGATGTGGATTATTTTATTAAGCTGAGTCTCAGCGATCGCAGTGTTGAAAAACCTTTTAAATCATAAAAGATAGTAGAGTTTATTTTCTACTTGACTCTTTTAATGGATTGCTTGTTCCGCTACAGTTAAACTTGATGTCTATTATATTTTATCAGTTTAACATTGTTGAAGGCTAATGATAATTTATTCTGCATTATCTTAGTCATAATATTTCTTACTGGGCTAGTTGAGCTCACCCTTTCTTTCACTGTTCTCTTCAGGAAATGAGAACGTAGCTGGGACAAGTCGGGGTACGGAGTGATGGTCCGAATGATAGTATTAATTAGTAGTCCTCACTATTCTATGTAATGGTGTGTTAATAAATGTAATGAGGACTCCTTTTGAGTATGAATACTCTCTAGAAGATAATATTTGTATTCAAACTCACAGTTTATGTTTTGTCGTATTGTACACGACAGATGTATTAATCAGTTGTATTTGTATTTTGTACTATGTATCTGACGACCCAAGATGGGTGATGTATACCTAATTTTGGGGGCGTCACAGTTGGTATCAGAGCTTAGGGATATGATCCCTGGCTAAGATGTGAGAATAGAACTAGGAGGGGAGAGACGGGGAAATTCCTTCGCTAGTATGACCTACCTAAGTTTATTTGCATGGTATTTAATTGGTCGGTCATAACATAAGGATAATATATGACATATCAATTAATTTTTATTTTGTGGCAGTATCTGAAAATGGCATCCGAGAATGTTGAGAATAGCAATGGAGCACAGACGACTGTTGATTCACCACACATCAATAATCATGATAATGTGCATCAGGAAGGTGTCAATCCTCATGCAAACAACAACACTGACCAAATGATGAATGATCAAATGTTCAGAGGCTTTATGCAATTCATGCAACAACAGGTGAAAGCGGCTCCTGTCCACAACGTAGGTGGAAATACTGGAAACTCTCAGGCGGTCACCGCTAAACAGTTTAAGGAGCTGGGACCACCGGAGTTTAAGGGAGAACCCAAACCACTTGTAGCTGAAACATGGATAAAGCAGATCACCAAGATATTTGATGTCTTGGGTTGCTCCGAGGAGCAAAAGGTTCCCTTTGCCGCCTTTATGTTGCGAGGAGAGGCAGATTACTGGTGGGAATCGATAAAGCGTACTCAACCTGCCGCACTGAAGATGTCTTGGGAGAAGTTCCAAGATCTGTTTAACGACAAATACTTTCCCGAGAGTATTCGTCACATGAAGGAGGTGGAGTTCATCAAATTGGAGCAGAATAATATGACCGTGTCGCAGTACGAGGCAAAATTTGCGGAGTTATCCCGGTTTGCGTCCCACCTGGTGGATAATGAAGAAAGAATGACGCGGATGTTTTTAAGAGGTTTGAAGCCGGAGATACGTCAACATCTTGTTTCTCATAAACTATGTTTGTATTCAGATGTTGTAAATAGGGCTCAGTTGGTGGAGCGCGATAACGAGACAACGCAACCAAAAGAGAGCAGCCGGCAAAATGATAATACCAGTGAGAGCAGTCATCGAAGCGGTGACAACAAGCGTGGAGGGAATCAACAGGCCAGAAATGGTAACCACTTCGGTGGTAATCAGGGCCAAAACAATAAGAATGGACATTTCAAGAAGAGGAGATTCAACAATGACGGAAAGACGTCAGCACCAGCACCTGTCGTTAAGGAAGGAGAACGACCACCTATCATATGTTTCAAATGCGGAGGGGAGGGACACATCAGTCCAAACTGCGCGATGCCGTCCAAAGCATGTTATAATTGTGGAAGAGAAGGTCATTTAGCCCGATTTTGTCGTTTACCGAAGACAAATTCAGCTAGGATGGAGGCATTACTTGTATGGGGAGAAAGTGGAGATCTTTACGGATCATAAAACCCTCAAATATTTCTTCAACTAAAACGAACGTATTATGCGCCAAAGACGTTGGCTCGAGCTGTTGAAGATTACGATCGTACCATTCAATAACATCGTGAAAAAGTGAACGTGGTAGCTGACGCGTTGTGTAGAAGATCGTATACGGTTACAAGTGTGAATATTCGAACCCACGTGAAGATAACGAATATACGATTAAAATCGACTTTAATCGATAAAGTTAAAGCCGCTCAAGCTACATACTAAGAGCTGATAAATGTGAAGAAGAAGGTTCAAGAGGGCGTTATTCTAGAAGCAAGAATCGACGAAGAGAGGAAATCTCAACTCTCGATTTAATTGGCCCATTTGAAATCCTCGATGAAGTAGGAACTGTGGCCTATAGACTCGTTTTACCGCCAAGTATGTTGCGTGTTCAGAATATTTTTTTTTACGTATCGATGTTACGTAAATATGTGGACGACCCGAACCGCATTATTAATTTAGAACCGGACGAAATAGCGAAAGATTTAACGTATGAGGAGATACGTGTTAACATCTTGGATAAGAAGGATCATATTCGATGCTTAAAGGTTATACCTCAAGAGTTAGAATTTGAAGTGAAGTCAAGGTATCCTCACATGTTCGGCATACCAAGTACGTACGTAAATTTCGAGGGCGAAATTCTATAAGAAGGGGAGGTTGTAAGACCCCAACTTTTATAAATAAAGATGAATTTTCTATAAATATCATTTTTGAATATTATGGAGTTAATTTGATATAATGTTATAGTTGTGGATAATATTTATAAATTTTGCAAAGTAAGCAAGTTGTTATAAAATATTCGTTTGGTCGGAGAATATTCTTTTTGTCGGGGAATATTCGTACGACGGCACAATCATTGGTGGACCCCACAACGGAATTATTGTCGGATTGAGAAAACGACAGAATTATCTTTCTATAAAAATAACGGCTGAGGTGTTACCGTTAAAACCGTTAAAACTGTTGAACTACTCGGTAGTAAAAGTACAGTAATACGCGTGGTTGCATAGTAGCACACGGTATTGATTATTGATGCTTACGTGAGAAGTCACTCAGCTATACTCAATTATTGCTACAGTAATTGCTGCATCATATCTCTTAAATTATTGTCATAGTATCATCTGTATAATATGTTATATTATTGAGACGTTGTGGTAGGTTTGGTTATTTTATGGGGGGCCATATGTCATCATCTAAGAGTCTCTTCGTCAATAGTAATTACCGTCGTCAATAGTAATTACCGTCGTCAATAGTAATTACCGTCGTCAATAGTAATTACCTTCGTCAATAGTATTTACCTTGGTCAATAGTAATTACCTTCGTCAATAGTATTTACCTTGGTCAATAGTAATTACCTTCGTCAATAGTATTTACCTTGGTCAATAGTAATTACTTTCGTCAATAGTAGTTGTCCCTTCAATATTACCAAGAGTCATTTGACCCTTCGTTAAGACCAAGAGTCATTTGACCCTTCGTTAGGACCAAGAGCCACCCTCAGTTTTTCTATAAATAGAGGCCTAGGGCTTCATTATTTTTCACGAATTCATTCAAGCTATAGAGAGAGAAAGTATAGAGAGAATAAGAGAGAGAGAGACTAAAAGTATTCTGCTACATCACTTTTCCAATATCCAGTTCTTTTAAGGTAGGGAATATTTTTTTCTTTTATATTCATGAAGAGAACTTCTGTTATTCCATTCGTTATTATTCTGTTGGAATAACCAGTATACGCGGTCTACCCTATACTTGGTGACATTCTTCTATTATTCTGTTGGAACATCCTGTCTGTGTGTTTTACACCGGACCTGGTTCCGTTTATTATTCTGTTGGAACATCCTGTCTGTGTGTTTTACACCGGACCTGGTTCCGTTTTATTATTATTCTGTTGGAATATCCTGTCTGTGTGTTTTACACCGGACCTGGTTCCATTATTTATTATTCTGTCGGAATATCCTGTCTGTGCGTTTACGCCGGACCTGGTTCCATTATTTATTATTCTATTGGAATAACCTGTCTGTGCGGTCTATCGCATGCATGGTGATTTCTTTTGTTATTCCATTCTTTATTGTACTCAGTTGGTTAAGTTTTGACTTCTATACTCCATGAAATTTGTGGAATATCCTTGATAGTTGCGTTTCATCCAGTATCTTTTCAAGAAAATATTCTTCTAAGCGTTCTTGAATTTTACTCCACAATGCAGTATCATGTTGACAATTTGGACGTTGTTAATTCCTGGATAAATTAATTCTTGAACTTGTTTTATTGAATTCTTATATCATTGTCATCATCCTCATGTTTATAAAATGTTGAAAGTCATCTGTGGCATGTAGTGCATAGATGGACTTGGTATGATTATGACCAGGGATTATTCGGTATAATCATGACCGTAATGTTACAAATGATGTGGTAAAAGTCCTCATTGGCCCGTAGTGCATTGATGGACAGTTGTTGGCATGATCATGACCATTAATGAATACACGAATATCCTTGGCCGTAGTGCAGGGGTGATTCGATGATGTGGATTATTTTATTAAGCTGAGTCTCAGCGATCGCAGTGTTGAAAAACCTTTTAAATCATAAAAGATAGTAGAGTTTATTTTCTACTTGACTCTTTTAATGGATTGCTTGTTCCGCTACAGTTAAACTTGATGTCTATTATATTTTATCAGTTTAACATTGTTGAAGGCTAATGATAATTTATTCTGCATTATCTTAGTCATAATATTTCTTACTGGGCTAGTTGAGCTCACCCTTTCTTTCACTGTTCTCTTCAGGAAATGAGAACGTAGCTGGGACAAGTCGGGGTACGGAGTGATGGTCCGAATGATAGTATTAATTAGTAGTCCTCACTATTCTATGTAATGGTGTGTTAATAAATGTAATGAGGACTCCTTTTGAGTATGAATACTCTCTAGAAGATAATATTTGTATTCAAACTCACAGTTTATGTTTTGTCGTATTGTACACGACAGATGTATTAATCAGTTGTATTTGATTTTCTGTACTATGTATCTGACGACCCAAGATGGGTGATGTATACCTAATTTTGGGGGCGTCACAGTAAGGGTTAATGATCCTATTTTATTCTCAACCTGAATTTTGCTTTATTTTACTTACCTTTTCTCCTCTTTTTTTTGCACTTCTCCTTTTCGATTTGAGTTTAGCTATGTATCACAAATTTTTTTAATTAAATTAATATATCTCGTCAGATAGACTTCCATGTTAGTCGCAATTCAATTTTGTCATAAATTTATATTGACCTATGAATTATTTCCCTTCCAATTTCATTTGATAAATTAAAATTTTAACAGAAAACATTGATTTAATGTACAAATTTGTCGTGGGCTAGGAGCTCTGCCGGCAACAAAACTAAAGCTTCACACCGGTTCACTCACAACTTACACGACAGATTTTTTTTACTTTATCAATAACTGTATTTCTTCTACAAAATCTTCTAATTGTTCTGGCTCAAAAGGCTAAATTTTTATTTAAATTCGATTCAACTTTAAATTGTATATGAAATTTTTTGTTCAAATTCAACTCGATTTGAATATTCATTTAATCAGATTTGATTTGATTATGATCGAATTATATTTTCACTATTATCAAATCTCTACATGTTACCTAACTTTATAATGCATATTATTAAAAATCAATTAAACTTATTATTTTACCTAAAAGTGAGAAAATATACTTACAGTTACACTTTACAAGTATATGTTATAATTACACTTGTAAACAAAATACAAAATAATAATTAAATATTCTAATTTTATTTAACTATATATATATATTCAGAGTAAATATATATCAAACATCAATTCAATTATGTATCAATCGAGTGTGTATTGAATATTGATAAAAAATTCAAATAATTTAAACCAGAACGAGTCGAGTATAATATAATTTTCTCATATGTACCTTGATCATATTATTAACAAACCAAGTCTCAACTCATATTTTTTCAAATCAAGTTTGAACTGTACCCAAATTTCAGCCCTACATACAACTCCACTCCCCTCGTCTTAAGATTTGATCTGTGAATCCTCCTTCCATCATAAGGATGTGTTCATGTGATATTTAGAGGGTTTCCATTCATGTGTGTGGCCAGAAAAAGAGTCCATACTTGCTATATCTTGTTATGCAATAATTTTATGGAGTTCAAAACTCAAAAAATCAACGACTAGTTTACCCTAATTATGGGTTCAAAATGTAAAACATAAACTTATGGCTAATTGAATCCAAGTCCAGACTTTCCACCTATCCTCTGCACAATCATACACCAAAATGATGCTTGAAATGAGACCAACTATTCTTTTTCATTATGAACTCCTTTGACAAACCGGAATCCTCTTCAAGCCTGTATCTTTGATTTCGCCGACATTTCATTGGATTTCTTCAAGCTACCTAATATACCATCAACTAACTTATTCTTATTGTCCACAACTTTGTCCGAAACAAATGAATAGCTGGTGGGAGGTCTTTGCTTCCGTTCATAGCTTTCCATGAGAGCTTTCCTGTTATCCTCCCCCTTACTTAACTGCCATGAATCGAGAATCTGTATCAATGAATCTTCCCCTTTTATACTAGGCTTACCTTGTCCTTCTGATCCTGTTGAGGATAAGCTCTCGTCATCTGAACCAGAGAAGGAATCGTCTGATAAAGTTTCATATTTATGATTTACCTGTCCTATGGTTTCTTCTTTCAATTTCCTACTAGAGCTTTCCATGTCATTTCTTTTGGGACTTGTGTGGCAAACTGGCCAAAGTTCCTTCCACTTGGAATCGAGATTATCATACTTCCTAGAAGTGGCTGAAAAATCACTATCTGATTTAGCTATTGTACCACCGCCATTGTTTTGTGGACCATTATAACAAGCAAATTCTACGCCAGAACTCTTCTGGACTTTACCGGAAGGAAGTTCTGGTGTGATGTGGTTAGACTCGATTGTCACCCGAGGCATTATCTGTAACAGGTTTACCAATTTTTGATAACCTAACTTTTGTACATCCAGAGAATAGCCATACCTGTCCAAGAACAGTTTCCTAAAGCCCCCAATATTGAAACCTGAAGGATATTCTTTGACAATGTGCTCCACAAGCTTTTCGCAATCGGCCAAAATCTGATCTCTGGACTTAGAGAGATTTTTGTCAATTGCCGGTGGAGAAACCCCAGTATGAGAAACATCTTGGTTTCTTTTTTCTCCATGTTCCGGCAGCTTCTTTGAATCAGACAGCGACTGCGTATCCAGAAAGATAAATCTCAGACTATTTGAATTATGTGAATTCAGAGTATTACTTACAGACCCCTTTTCAGCTGGTCGAATGATTTTAAAAGGAAACTTCTGAGAGGAGTATTCTTTCACCCATTTCTTATCCAAGATTAACAAGTCCACAAGGTGAAGAAGATCACTTTCAATTAGATATCTGAGAACAGAAGGTCCATCCTTTCTCAAATTCTGTGCCATCTCTTTTCTGACAAAATGCAAAAAACAAGGATTTTTTTATCAGTTATGATTCTGAGCAATCATAAATAATGAATTTATCAATTCTCCAATTTCAATGACTATTGTACTTGGTCAACTATGTGAATGCTTCATTAAAAAGATCACAATTCCAACATTTAAAAAACTATAGATCACTTATAAATTTCCAAAACATAAAAATCTTACAATCCAAAATCATAGTTAAGTATATGGAACTAGCAATTTGATTGAGAAGCTGAGTTCAAATACCAATAATCTAGTTTTTCTTAATATAAACAGTATCAGTAATTATAATAATCAACAGAATATTTCATTTCCAACTCCTAGCTGCTAAAATTACATTCCATACTTAGTTAGCCAGGCTTATAAACCTGTAGGAGCTGTTAGATAATGGATCTTAAACTTCTTTTCCACCTTTTTTTTTCTATACTACAGTGCTATATAGATACGTGACATTTGATATATTTTAATTCTATGAGTTGATTTGTTTTCTACTACATAATAAATATGAAATTTACTCCCAAGTATATGGTGCACTTAATTAACACGTAATAATAAGGTAGCATAAGTCAAATTTGCATCAACTTGGTCATAGCGCCACGGCGAGACGTGGTGGTAGTTGACCGCCAGGACGCCCGGGCGATAGGACGCCCGGGCGATAAGACGCCCGCCATGGCGTCCGTATGGTGACAAGTCGTTAACAATGTGCAATTTATACATTTGTTAATTTTACTTAAAATGTGTATTGAACTTAAAAAAAATTTATATACGTTAAAACTCAAAATATCATAACTAAACACTATGAAATCCAATTAAAAACATAATTATATGAATACCTCACAATTCAAAATAAAACAATTGACATTGAAAACTAGTAGAACAAGTCAACAAACACTACGTAAAAAATGAAAAATCAACAAGTCAACCATCACACATTACAAGTCTAATAGGTAATAAAATTACACCATATAACAAGTTCATGGGTTGATGAGTTATGGGTACCAAATGACTTAAATCACTTATAACTTGGGCCAACTACCAAGGCGTGATCCTTGGCAGCTCGACATCCAAGGCGTCACCTTTTCCTTTTCTAGTGTCAGGACGCCTAATAGGCGACGCCATGACAACTATGCATATGAATTACCAACTGCATTTTGTGGAAAATTGCAAATTATGCTCATCCCCAAAGTCCACTCTACTTAGTGGCCTCGATAATATGTCATAGATTATGTTTACACTACAATTCATACTTACATATTTCTTGTTGAATAGAGAAAGACCAATATGGTTTGGCTTATAGAATAAAAAACAATACGAAACAAAAGATATTTTGATACGAGAAACTTATAATATAAAGCACGAGTAAGATATGTGTGGCTGATAATTAACAGAAACAAAAACCAGAAACTGAAGAAGCTACAATAAATCAAGCAAGCATGTACCTGGTTTTTGACTGCGTGATCACATTTGAACCTCTAGGTGTATCTACAAATGCAACCATGTTATTCCAAAAAGATTCCGTTGAGAATATATGCTGCTCCTTGTTTTCACCCTCAATAATGCTCAGAATATCACTGCTTAATTCACTTGCACTGTCTGACTTCGGGCTACTAAAAAATTTACACCACTTAATGATCTTGTTAAAAAAGCCAGGGCCCCTGCTAGATTTATCGTCATTGGCTTCCCAGCTCCTAGCACTATTTTCATCAACTATTACTTCATGTGTGGATGAAGACTTTGAATCAAGACCTATTAGAGAAGCACTTTGACTGGTCAAATCCACAGAATTTTTCTTAGTTTCTTTTATCTTTTCAGAGCTACGTTTGGAAGTATCATATTTATCTGGTTTTCCACTACTCTTCTCCTCCGAACCACTATCTTTAGCACCAAACCATTTTATCCAGATAACCTTTAAAAATCCCACTTCAGATATAGGATTTTTTTCAGCATTGTTTGCCATCTCAACAAATGGAAGGGGATCTGACACTTTCTTTAATGGTTCTTCCACCTGATTTTGTGATTCCTTCAACTTTCTTAGAGGCTCTCTCACAACATCAGATTTATTTGCCTTCTCAACATGTGGAGAGGTATCCAACGCTTTCTTTAACTCCCGCAAATCTTTCAGAATCTCTCCCCCATTTACTTTTGGATTTGGAGGCAATGGTGTTTTCTTTTCCAAACCTGAACAAGAGCTGTCTCTACTATTTCTCTTTGAAGAAATGTCTCGATCTAGGTCCCCATTATTAGTGACCGTCCCCGAAGTTATGCCTGTTGCATCCTCAGCAGGTTGAAGAACTTTAGGGGCAATGCTACGAATAGAGAGCTGGCCTTCACCGCAAGATTGAATCTTCAGAATGTGTGAATTTGATAATAGAAAACAGGAAAACTTTTTATATCCATACAAATCGTTATCTAATTTCACATTAGTCTTCCCCAACTCTGAACGAAGCTCTGTAACTGAAATTCCTTCAGGGTACGAGTTCAATATATGACGAATCTTCTCCACAACGACCTTTGGAACTGGACGAAGGTTGGGTTCTGAACCTGATTCAGATGAACCCCGAGCCCGTGAAGATGCTGGTTGCTCAGTAACAGCAAAGGGGTCCTCAAGAGGCAACCCGTATTTGCCGTACCAAGAATCATAAAGACCATCTGGAGGCTGGTTAAAATGCTTTCCGCAAAGGGTTTCCCCTCTAACCAAAGCATTCCAACCCCACATAATACTTGCAGCACTGCAGAGAACTGCAGGAGCATCATCTGAGCTAGAAAGTAAAATATTGTAGTTGTTCAATCTTAATCGGTGTAAAATGTTAGCAAAATCTCTGTCACTAGAAATTAAGAAAAGATGTGCTGGTGGAGGATTTTGCGAAACCCAGCACATAAGGTCAACTAATAGAGACCTATCAGCACTGTTCTTTCCATCTGCATTGCAAAAATACATCATTGCAAACAATTAGGAGCAAGAAAATAGAGGATAATTTCACTGCCTTTGCAACAGCGAGCCAGATGTAATACATTACATGTGTTGTTATAATAAGCTAATGCCGGATTTGGCTTAGATGAATTTTTGGTTTGGTATGTTAGTCAAAACCATAAATAACAGCAACAAAAAGAGAAAAAACAATTGCTTTGTCAATTTGATTGTTCAAGAAATTTAAACTACACTTACAACTGTCCTTAGATTTTTCCCAAGTTAATTTCACTTCCACGTCATTCTGATAAAAAAGTAAAAAAACAAGGTTTTTACTCTATGACCACATAATTTTAACAATAGTTCATTTAATACAGAAAATCGACGATATTAGTAATTGTGGAGAATTTTAGTCAAAACAACAAACTACCCTTCAACTGTTTCTAGAGTATACTCATCTTTATGTTAGTCTAAATATGAATTAGTACATTTCCAGCTAAGCCACCTGACATAACAAGCAAAACATTTAATCCAATTCGAACATCCATACTCCTCAAAATTTGAATCTTTATGTGCATACAATTGTTCAGTAACAATCCATGTATATAAATATCATAATTCAATAAAAATGAAAATGATTGAAAACAAACCACGAGGAACGTGAGTGAGATTAATCCCAGTGGACGATAAAGCCACCTGATTCGACCTGGACATCTGCATTACATCTCCGAAAGCCGTAATCTGAATCGGACCCTTTATACCATTTGCCCTAACTGCAGATGTAATACTTTGAGCTACTCTAGACACATTGCTACCAGCAGGTACTGAGCAGTTTTCAAAATCCCACCAAACTGAAACCCTAACAAGGCGGCTTTCTTCTTCGTGCAGCCGAGAAGGGTGTGAAGAAGAAGAAGGAGGAGAGTGTGAAGAAGAGTGGAATTGGATGGGTGAGGTTGAGAAATGGGAGAATTCGACCAGGGTATTTGGGGGAATTTTGGAATTGCTGAATAGGGTTCGTGAAGAGAAAAAAAAAAGAGTTTTAGGAGAGAGAGATTTCATGGTTTAGGGCTTAGAGATGATAGGGTTTATGGACTGAATTGATTAAGATGGACGGCGTCACTCATTGCGGGAATGACACAGACGCACAGGCGGTTAAGATAGGGTCCGGTTAGGGGCATGAAAAGGGCGAAGAATCAAAAACCCTCCTTAAGCCCTGTGACACGTGAAGGTCACGTGATCCTTTATCTGTATTTATTGTATTAAAAAATTAATGAAAAATTCTAGGCTGACCGGGAGTACTGAGTAGCGACCGGTCCAGATTTTCTATTTTTTTTTGTATTGCCTTCCAAAAAATGTGTAATATTTATTCTAACGGTAATTTTTACAAAATTTTGTTTTGTATATGTATCCAAATTATATTTAAATTATTAAATTTAATAAAAATTTCCGTTGAAATAAATACTACACATTTTTTTAAAGACAATAAAAAAGGGTCCTTAACACTAATATACAACAATTAAAAAATAATTACAAAAATAAAACACACACAACATAATTATAAAAATAAAACAACACAATAATAAAGTTGCTAACATCACGCACACGTCGATTACCGACTGTCCTATCTAACACTAACCGCTCCTAAATTCAAGCAATCGAACACACCATGCAACTTTGATATCGGAGAAAGCCAAATCTTCTATCGACGTTTGCCTTTGGACTCGCCTCTGAGATCGCGAAAAACATCTAATATCGGAGAAGACGAAATAGCATACAAAATCATCATGAACTTCAAGTTTAGTAACCAAAAACAATCACAGCAACTTCGATACAATTCTGAACACTGAGGTATGTGAGTTTAAAGTTCGTATGCATTCCTGTAACGATTTGTTCATTCATTGATATGTTTTCTATTATGGTTACTAAATAGATATAAATTGGTTACTGTTTATTCTGTATTTGTTTGCTAAATAATGTTTATTTGATAGCTTTATAATTTTTAAATGAGTTCTACTGATTTTTTTAAAAATTAATGGTTACTCATCAAATAATTTGGTTACCTTCATACAACTGTTGGTTACTCTCTAATGTTATTTTTGGATACTGTCTAATGTTGTCTTGGTTACTATCGAATGATGTATTGGATTATGTGTAACAATATATTGGTTACTAATTAATGCTGATTCGGTTACTGTGTAACATTATATGGTTATTGTATATTGCTGAGTTGGTTGTGTGTAATATTATAATGATTAGTGAATAATATTACCTAACAATGCTGATTGGTTATTGAAAAATGATGACTTGGTTACTTACTAATTTTTATTTGGTTACTAATTAACATTATATTGGTTACTGTCTAATACTGTATTGGTTACTGACAATTCTGTCATGATTACTGCGAAACATTAAACTGTCTATTGCTGTCTTAGTTACTAACTAATGTTACCTTAGTTACTACATAAAATTACTAAATAATGTTGAATTGGTAACTAATACAAATTATAAACTATTGCATCATATTTTAAATTGTATTAGTTACTTACTAATGCTTCCTTGATTACTGAATAATATTACTAATTAATGTTGAATTGTTTATTGACTAATGTTATCTTGGTTACTATATAATATTATATTGGTTACTAACTAATACTTAATTGTTATTTCATAACATTATAAAGGTTACTGCATACTGCTGGGTTGGATACTATGTAACATTGAACTGGTTACTGACTAATACTGTCTTGGTTACTGCATAATATTACTAATTTATGATGAATTGGTTACTGTCTAATGCTTACTTGTTTATTGTACAAAATTATAATGATTACTGAATAATACTGACTTGTTCACTAATTAATGATAATTTGGTTACTATGAAATATTATATTGGTTACTAACTAATACTTAATTGCTTACTGCATATAATTATAATGGTTACTGACTACTGTTGAATTTGTTACTGTGTATCATTATACTGGTCACTAACTGATGCTTGTTTGGTTACTCTGTACCATTATACTTGTTACTAACTGATGCTTGTTTGGTTACTAACGGATGCTTGTTTGGTTACTTACTGCTACTGAGTTGGTTACTGTGAATCATTATACTGGTTACTAACAACATTTAATTTCTGTTATAGGTTGAGACATCAAACTTAGTGATTTTCACTGTTTACGATGTCGCCAAACAATATATTGTGGACATCGAACAAAAGACATGCACATGTCGTAAATTTCAGTACCATGAGATGCCTTGTCCACACATTGCTGCTGTTATGAACAAACGAAATTTGAGTTGTTATGATTTTTGCTCGAAAAATTACTATAAAACAACTTTGGTTGACACATATTCAGCTTCTATCATGCCGTTAGACGACAAAGAAAACTGGGATATACCAGATGAAGTAAGAAACATATGTGTAAAACCATCGAACACAAGAAGACCAGCGGGAAGACCAAAAATAGGGAGGTACAAATACGGATCTGAAATAAAAATTCAAAACAAATGCAGCTGGTGCCAAGAAAAAGGGCACAACAGGAAAACATGCAATAATCCACCTGTTTTAAGACCAAAAAAGGTTTGATATATTGCAATTACATTAAGAATGTAAATACAAGAACACATATATATACATTTTTTATTGTGTACAGAGAACATGATGTTATTGATTAATATTTTGATTTATGATTTCATTATAAGTTTCTAATATAAAGCACACATATATATACATTGTACAATTGTTAAATATTCTAAAATATTTTTATGTAAATTTGTTTACCACAACTTAAATATTATAAGTAACCAAATAGTTACATAGCAGTAACCAAATAGTTACATAACAGTAACCATAATATGTTTTAATGGTAACAAAAACATAAAATAACATGTGAACACAACATCCTATTATTTAATAATATATCATATTATTATTTAATATATTATTATATTATTATTTAATAATATATCATATTATTATTTAATATAAAACAACCTGTGAACACAATTTTATTATCATATTATTGAAAGTGATATTGTTTGTTTATATTTCACAGTTGATATATGTCCTAAAACAAGCTTGTAACTCTGTGGTTACTATTAAAACAATAGTTGGTTACCTTTTAATACATATTTGGTTACCAATTGAACATCTCAAACAATGCAGCAAACACAACTTACTATCAATAAACCCTGATATAGTGCATTTACATTAAGAGTACACTGTGCACTTGATAATTGTTCTAAATATAAAAAATATGGTGACCATAACATTAAACTATTTGGTTACTTATTTTTTATAATAGTAAACAAAATATAACAAACAAGTAACAAAATAATTAGATAAAAGTAATCAAAACAAAATTTAATGGTAACCAAAACATAAACAATCTCACATATAATTAAAGTGGTATTGTTCCTTTAGACAACCAATGTATACTCTCACATATACATTTAACAATTGTTATATGTCATGATACAATATTATAAATCTCTGTTTACTATCAAAACATTAGCTGGTTACCTTTTTATACAAATTTGGTTATCAAAATGTACATTTCATCAAACTGGTACATAAAACAATTCATAAAGACAAAACAACAAGTTCCGAACTAATAAAAATCTGGAACAAATCTTTCTGGGAATTCTTTGTCAGTCTCATATCCATCCAACTGTTTGTTCCTCGCATGAATGTATAGTTTGTGTAAGACCCCAAATTTTATGAAATAAAAGTATTCAATTCTTCTATTTAGTAAATGGTTAAATTGATAAAAGTTTAAAGTTATGGGTGAAATGTGCAAAATTTTCGAAATAAACAAGTGGTTATAAAATATTTATTGTTGTCGGAGAATATTCGTTTGATCGTGGAATATTCTTATTGTCGGGGAATATTCATACGACGGCGCAGTCTTTTGTGGGCCCCATAACGGAAAGCGATTGGATGAAGAAAACGACAAGAGTAAGTTGTTTATAAATAACGGCGTAGTTGTTACCGTTAACACTGTTGGAATACCTGGTGGTTAAAACACAGTAATACGCGTTGTTGAACAGTAGCACACGGTATTGCACCAATTATTGATTTTTACGTAAGAAGACATTACTCAATAATTGTTACAGTAATTATTATTCAGTATTTTATTTTATTGATTCAATAATTGCTGCGTTGATATTTTATATTACTGTTGTTTTAATAATTGTCACTACACAGTATTTTTTATTATCGGAGCAATAATTCATATTATCTTAATAATATTATTAGATAACATTATTGGCAATGTCTACAAAGTTCTGTCTAAGGAGAGGTTTGGTCATCTAATTCCGCGCCAGTAAGGAGAGATCCTTATTGGAAAGGCCCCTCTTTCTTGAGAACTGCCTGGCTGTCAATAATGTGATTCTGTAATATTATTTGTGAATAATTAATTATTAATTTATATGATGAGGAAAATATTAATTTTATGTGGATATAGATGGAGAAAATTTTTAATGTGACAATTATTGTAAATTAATAATTTATCTTTTTCTGATAAAATAATTCAATTAAATATATTATATTAATGGTGATATTTTTACAATGAATGTGGGATATATGAATAAATGAGGAGGAAGAGTATTTTTGTGGCATTAAATGATTAACACATGTTTTGTGTGTCGGTGGACCACAATTCTTGACCGAAATTTGATTATAGCCTGTAAAATCGTCCGTTTGTGGATTTCGGTCAATTTTTGTTTGGAATTTGGAAAAACTTTCTTCTGCAAAGTTGTAGAGAATTGAATTTCCTATAAAATGTCGCGAGATTCAAAATTTCTGATAAAAGGGCTATTTATTATGAATTATTGAAGTTCCGAAGTTCCGAAATAATTGATTTTTGGAAGTTTAATTTATTTTTATTAACAAAAACGTTTTTTACACTTTGGTGGGCCCCACTTGCACATGTTGATGGCTGAATTCAGATTTTCAAAGGTGGGCTAAGGAAAATTTATAATTATATTATTATTTTATTAAATTTTCTGCTTTGCTGTTCTAAGCAATTTCCTATAAATAGGGTGCTTAGGTTAGAATTGAAAATCACACCAGAAACTGAAGTTTTCTCTCTATTTCTCTCTCTATATTATCGAGTGTATTCTTGTGAGTATTTTGATATCTTGAGTGTTGCTATACGGTGCAAGTTCGTTCAGCGTTATTCTAGTCAGGAGTACTGCTCTTTTGAGGTAAGGGATAGTAAGGGATGATATTTTAATTGAAAATGATATTATTTCTTCAATATCATTATGCTGAAATATTGGTTAAATTTTTTTATCAAATTTGAAACTTTTTCATGTCGGGGTTACTATTCACGAGTTACTATTCACGAGTTACTATTCATGAGTTACTATTCACGAGTTACTATTCATGAGTTACTACTCACGAGTTACTATTCACGACGGGTTACTATTCATGAGTTACTATTCACGAGTTACTATTCACGGGTACTATTCACTACAAAATTGGTTTCTTTTTCTAACCAAATTATAGTTGATTTATAAATATTACTCTGGAGATTAAAACTATGTATTGATTATATTGATTTATTTATCATATATAATATTTTTATAACCCTAATGATGATATTTCTCTTTGACTTGAGTGTAAAGATGGGTAGATTTTTGGTACGATCATGACTATGGGTTCTCTTTGGCCAGTAGTGCAAAGTTGAATTGTTGACTGGTATGATCATGACCATTGAATTTATAATTGAATATCTTTAGCTTAAGTGCAAAGGTGAAATGATCAACGTGGTTATAATTATTGGTTATATAAATTCTGAAATGATTATATATTTCTTTGAGATAATAATATATTTGGCTTGTAGTGCAAATATGAGCTGTTGAGGAATATCTTTGGCCTGTAGTGCAAAGATGAGTTGTTGATGAATATCTTTGGCCCGTAGTGCAAAGATGAAATTATTAGTATGATTATGAACATGAACTGTGATTTGGTATAACCATGATCTTTGATGTTTCAGGTAAAGACAAGTGATGAAAATTATCTTTGTTCTGGATGAGAAGAGGAATTTAGAACTACAATTATGATTATGAGTTATACATGTGATTGTGGACAAGAATTGTTGATTGATGTTACAGGGATAAAACATTGTTGGTGGATTTTTAACATGGAGAAGATAATAGACTTTATAGTTTATTTGACTCTTCTAATGGATTGCTCGTTCCGCTGTAACTATGGTTGAAAAGTTTTATCATCTACCATATGTTCTAAATCTCTGATTTATTACTGATGAAGGCTATTGATAATTTAATTATCTTTAGTCATGATATTCTTTACTGGGCTAGTTGTGCTCACCCTTTTGCTTCACAATTCCTTTCAGGTAATAAGAGTGTAGCTGGGTCGAGCGAGGGTAACGGGGAAATAGAACTGTGGTCTCTAGCTGTGGATGTTCTCCCGAAGCAGTATAGAAAAGTTCATTTAGTAGTTTTATTTGGTGAATCCAATAGGGTAAGGTGTACCCAACGTTGGAAGGGTGATTTGTCACTATCATACAAGATGTCTAACGACATACAACCTCGTGTCATCATAAGACAAGGATGTGCTCATCCACTTGCTGAGTATATATACGAGCACTACCTATATAATCTTGGTATTTTTTTGAAGTATAATTCTCAATTAGAGACAATAGAGATAATGATATGTCAAGAGAAGACTCACCATTGGGAATAATATGATAGTAATCTTCTCATTTTTCTTTGGGGTCTATTGGGTCAACCAAGAATAATTTTGTGGCCATATGATATCTATCATAACCTAGAAGCATGGCCTCCCATGTACGAAGGTTTTCTTGAGCACTTCCCAAAGATTCTAGTTTCTAAAACAGTTTTTGACTGTACCTTTATGTAAGGTACCTTTGTGAGGTGCTGATACATGATGGTGTCCAATGTCACATTTGGTATATATTTGTATCCATACTCACAGCATATGTGTTGTTGTATTTTGCACGACAATTGTTGTAATAAAGTTGTAGTTATTTTCTGTACCATGTATTTGACGACTCAGAATGGATTGAGTGGAATGGACCTATTTTGGGGTCGTTACAGTTTGTGCATAACTTCTTCCGATATTTCGCCATAGGGAATGGAATAGGAATTTTATCAAACTTCTGGTGAATGACATGCTCAGCAAAACAAATCGTGAACATCCCGCAATCACTGTACAAATGGACAAAAGATATGAAAAATCAAAAAATAGAATGAACCTATAAATAATACATATTATTTTATGCAATAACCAAACAGTTATATATAAAATTAACTAAAGCATAAATTAAAGACAACCAAAACAAAAAAAATAGTAACAAAAATATAACACAATAAGTAACTAAATATTTAGATAACAGTAACCAAAAAATCTTTTAATGGTAACCAAACAATCTTTTAATGGTAACCAATACATAAATAACATATACACTAAACCCAGTTTATTAAACCATGTATACTAGGCAAAAATATATTAAACATAACAACATAAAAAGGAAACCAAATTTCCAACTTAAGAAAACATAAATGGTATCAAAATAATAAGCTTACAGTATCAAAATACATACTAACAAGTAACCAAGTAATTACATGATGGTAACCATAAGCAAACTGAATGTAATCAAGTCAGCATTATGTCACTAACCATATAATGTAATCAATAATAATTTAAGCAAACTGAATAAACTAAACAAATACATAGTAAACAAATATAATAAAAAGTAACAAACAGTTTTCTTCAATGAAACATTAACATAAATCAAATAATACAAACTAATAACCAAACTGTAATATGGTAGTAACCAAAACCTGATATAACAGTAACCAAAATATAATATCACAGTAACCAAATACATACTAATAAGTAACCAAATCATTAAAAGTTTACAGTAACCAAATACATACTAACAAGTAACCAAATCATTAAAAGTTTACAGTAACCAAATACATACTAACAAGTAACCAAATAATTATGATTTTACATTAACCAAATACATACTAATAAAAAAATTACAGTAACCAAATATATACTAATAAGTAACCAACCCATAAAAGTAACACACTAATATAATATAACAGTAACCAAATACATACTAATAAGTAATCAAATTATTATAAGTTTACAGTAACCAAATACATACTAATAAGTAACCAAATAATTATGATTTTACAGTAACCAAATACATACTAATAAGTAACCAAATAATTATATAATGGTAACCATAAGAAAATTTAAATTAACACACCTTTAAAATTCTCTGTGTTGGAATTATATTCTGGATAAGCACTTGACCTTTGGTCTTAACTACAGGAACATCAAACTGAGAATCTGGCTGCACTTCAGAATGCTTCAAATCATTGTGTATCACCAGTCTATTCTTATTCTTACTCGATTTTCGGCCTACATCCTTTTCCTTCCACTTCCTATCAACATCATACTTCTTCACTTACTTGACAGAATCACGCTCCGATATTCTCTTCCTCTTCCCATCCTTCTTCCTTGTATCAACCATTCTATACAAAAAATAAAAAATAACACAAACCCACACAACAATCAATAATACATTCGACTGATAAACTACATTAATATATAATACGTTAAACTATTTCAAAATAACTGACCTGAAAATATACACAACCAGAATCGAAAGCGAAGAAGAATAAACCAATTGGAACACTGTGTAATCACGATAACAAGAAACAACGATGGTGAAGAAAACAAAACACAAACGAAATGACTATGAACTTCGAGAAAAAGACGAACGGCGAGAGACCGATAAGAGACGAACGGCGAGAGACCGGCAAGAGACGAACAGAAAGAAAAAAGAGGAAAGGGAAAAGAGGGTTTTAGCGTGTAAAGAAGACGAAGAGTCCTACAGACAATATATGGCGGTTATCACGCATTTTAAAAAATATGCCCCATTAATAATCCCTTAAATTAAGGACTCATAATTATAATAATATTGTAAATAAAATTACAAAAGTGTAATGTTTTTATAATTATTTTATGGATGTAAGATTTTTGTAATTATTTTCTAAAATGTCCAATAAAAAAATATTGGACCGCCCCCATTGCCATTGGATTTGATGTATAAAGTTGGATTAATTGGATTTGATTGAAATCGTGAAATGGGCCTGGTGGCCCAGATAAGTCTAACTATCCAACAATCATTTTGTCATATAATATGACTATCAGCTCACCATCACCTTCTAATATAAGATTAATACTGATTTTTTTAAGTCAATATATTTATGATATTTTTAAATTTAAAAATTGATAGAATTTATTTGATAAACAATACAGTAATGAAAATTGTAAATTATATAAAAAGTTAACAGACAAGACATTTATTATCGAACAGAAGAAGTATTAAACATTAATTCATCAAAATTTGTTTTTGACTAAATTATGAAGTAGATAATTAGCAACTATGGGTATATTCGGTTATCAGCGTTATTCGTAACGGTAGTATTTAGAGATCCAAAAACATCGTTTGAAATAAGCTGTTTGTAAACAAATAACATTTTAGAAGACAATAAAAAAAATTGGACCAAAGGTCAAAAACTCTTTATACATTTTGAGAATGGGACTATTCATCAGCCACACCAATCGAGTTAGATACTAGTAGTCCCACAAATATTAAAGACGGATATACTTCAAGGTTCAATCACATGGAATAATATAAGGATGATTGAATTTGCTTTTTCTATCTTTTATACTGTTTTTGGATAGACAGAATGAAATAAAAATAGTATATTTGATGGAGGATAACTCATTTCAATAGAATATAAATTCAATTTATCTCTTTGTTTTTTTATTTCATGTAGAGAAGGTGAAATAAAATTCATTCTAATGGAATGAATATATGTACGTGATAGTTTTGTCATTATAATACAACACCCACCACCGCCAACAGTCAAACTTGTATTTAAAATATTTTAGCATTAATGATTAGTCCAGGCATGTTTTTTGTCAAGCAATATGCTTCTTACACGGAAATGGCTTGTGATTAAATCATAAGAATATTATTGTTGAGATACTACGTACGAGTTTCGTTTTCATTACTACTTTTGAAAAACAACTCATTTAAGTTGATTGATCGAGGCAAAAGAGGCCGTTTTAGTTATGTGCATGACTACGTTTCTTTCCCTAGCTTTTGTTTAAAAAACGTTTAATGCAACATCTTCCAAAATACATTATAAAATAAGGGTATCCAAAAAATTCGATTAATAAATCCTAAACTTTTGTTAATAAATCCTAAATCTTAATTAGTAAATTTTAAATCTTAGTTAATAAATTTAAACTCTTATTTTGATATTAGTAAAATATTCATCCGTTAGCGGACCGTTTAATTGGGGGTATAATTGTCTAAGTTATTTATTTAGCTTGTCCGCTAGCGGACGGCATGTCCTCCCTTATAATCTCAACCATTGATCATTGGAACGGACGCTCTAGATGTTATTTGATATATATATAGCAAGGATCAAGTGCATACCCCTTATCTTATTCACCCGTGCTCACTCCTCTTTAGGCGACGATTTCGGTCATACAACAGTCGTCTATATTTTTAGCGACGTTATATGTTGTCTGTCGCTAAAAGTATAGAAGACGGTTGTATGACCAAAACCGTCGCCTAAAGGGGGGTGAGCACGGGTGAGTAAGATAAGGGGTATGCACTTGATTCGGACCGTGTATATATATATATATATATATATATATATATATATATATATATATATATATATATATATATATTTATACACACACACACACACACGCGCGCGATCCGGATCTTAAGCTCACCCCTTATTTAATATACCTTGCTCATCCCCTTTAACGACGGACCGGACGACGATTCGGTTCGTCGCTATATATAGAACCGTCGTCTTAGCTTTTAGCGATGGACCGAATCGTCGTTCGGTCAGTCGCTAAAGGGGGTGAGCAAGGTACTACCTCCGTCCCATAATAAGTTATTTTTTAGCTTAAATCACACATACCAATACACAAGTTAAAATGATAAAAATACCCTTAATATATTTTTTTTGGAGTTGAAGAGTTAATGAGTGTCATTTTATTGTAGTGAGTAATGGAGGAAACGAAGAGTCAAGGGCATATATGAGAAAATATTGTAAAAATTGTATTGGAGTTCTAACACATCACTTATTTTGAGAAAAAATATTAAGCCTAAAAAATCAGTTATTATGGAATGGAGGTAGTATGTTAGATAAAAATATTGCATATGTTTGAACTTGTTTTTGTGTGAATAAATGCAAGAACTTTTATAAGATTGGATAGGAAGAAGTTGTATTTGTGATATTTTCTACATGTAATTTTATCCTTAAAAAGATCATCTGAATTTTGTGTAGATTAAACACAATTTTACACTTTGTAAAAAATACAAATTAAGGATATTTTGACTAATATATTCAATTAATGTTGTAACATTTCAAAAGAACAAATGATGAAAATATATGGCTTGATTTTCTCTGGTGATTGATGCACAATTACTCTTCATTGATTCTTGATTTTCTCCCTCGACTTTTGTGAGTTGTGATTTACCCTCTCATTACACGTATCTTCAATTTTGATTTCCTTTGCGGCATTAATTATTGGGTACCGTACCCTTTATACTGAATATTTAATTTTATAATTATTTTCATATTTATGTATGAGTAAATATATATATATATATATATATATATATATATATATATATATATATATATAATTGAGGTGTAAAAATATTAATAGTTAAAATCTTCCACTTAAAGCATTCATATTTATTCATAGTCAGAAAGTATTTTGAAAGTTAAAATTTAAAAGTTTCAACAATTAAAGTATATTTTGACTGTTTTAACTATTTGATATTTATATTAATTTCATATGTTAAAGCTTATGATACATGTAATATACTACAATCTCTTATTTTTAATTATAAAAGCGCTATTAATTTATTAATATTTTTTTAAAGTAAGTATGTGATATTTTTAAATTTAAAATTAATATAAATTTAATCAATACATATTGTAACTTATTTAGAAAAATGATACTACTACTTATAAAATTTATTATTTTTACAATTCTTAGTAAAATTATTAAGTTTGAGAATACATCAAATTGACTTATAAAAGTTAATAATAATCTTGTAATTTATAAAAGAGTACTAATTTATTAATTGTATTCCACTATAAAATAACTTTTATTTTATTTTAAATTTTATGTAATTTATGGAGTGAGTATTGAATGGATTGTAGTTGCAAATGTATATAAGATCAATATTAACTTTTAAAAAGTTAATTTGTGCTATTTTTAAATTTAAAATTAATATGATTCATTTAAATTTTGAAAATAATAAATTTTATAATTAATAGTACTTTTATAATATTTATAATTATATTGACATAATTAAATAAAATTATATCAATTTTAAATTTGAATACGTTTGGAATTAATTTTTTAAAAAATAAGTCAATATTAATTTTATAATTTGAAAATGAAGATGAGTTGGATAATAATTGATGAATTGTCCAATTAAATGAGGGTGTGAAATCAGGGGCGAAGCCATCCTTTAGAGTGTGGGGTCAATTGACCACACTGAAAAAAATTATTTTATAATATACGATAAATTTAAAAGAAATTTTAGTGTAATGAATAAATTGACCGAATAAAATTTTTAATAAACGGGGTTAAATTGAATTTTTTATAACTTTCTCAATTCCATGCCTTGATATATGCATCTTTCTCTAATATTTTTAATAGAAATAATAATCTAATTTATATTATTTTTATAGCATAAGAAATTTAAATATTTATTAACAAATTTTTAATTAGAAAGACGTATTAGTGGTCAATAAAGGGTGTGTGTGTGTGTGTGTGTGTATATATATATATATATATATATATATATATTTATAATGTTATTACTTTTTATATTAACAATATTGTAACCAAATACATGTTTTACATATGCAATCGGCCAAAAAGCACAAAGTTATTTTTAAAAAATGGCTAAGGGGAGCAGCCCTTGAACTCCGCCAAATTATTTATACAATCACAATATTTTGACCCCACTGAATAAAGTTTTTGGTTTTGTCATTGTGTGAAATGTCATTTTGCTTATATAGAGAACAGTCTTTTGACTCTCTCATCCTGAGGAGTAAGATCATATATGTTCGGGAGTGTTTTCCCGACCCTCGTTTGGGCTGAAGGCTTGGGCCGGGTCAAAGGAGGTCGGGCTCGTATGTTCAGAGATATAAGATCGGGGTCGGTTACCCGATCCCAATAGGCTGGGGCCCGTGGTCATCGTGAGGGTTGAGTTCGGGCCTATTGGGTTTGGCTATTGGTTTGGGCCTGAGCGTATGAGCAGTCCACATGCAGAGTTGGTGCGACAAGGAGTTTACGTGATTAAGGGTATCAACCCTAATCCTACGTCAACAAGGTAACTCTGGTTGAAGTGGTGGAAAGGGATTCCACTTGCACTTTTTAAGGAGATTGTGTTGGACCCAAATATGGTAGCTAACATATTTAGGAGTCTTACTCTAATCCAAAGAGGAGGATACCAAGATGGTGGGAGCTCTATAAATACCAGGCCAAGGTTACAATTAACAGGTAATATCTACTTTTGAGCACTAAACATATAAACCTCCATTGTTAAACCTTGTGCACGGCCTGTACTTATTCTCACACCGGAGCTATCCCCCGGCGGTACGGCCGTCAAGCTTCTATGTGATCTGTTATTGTGCAGGATTCAGCGCGTGGATTTTGTGATTGGACGCGCAGACGAAACTTGGCGTTAACATTGGCGCTAGAAGGAGGGCTAAGTGCTTCTTTGCAACCACAAATACTTTTCTTCGGCAGCAATCATGGCGACTAAGGATAATATCGCTGTCTCAGAAAGGGCCAAGACCCAGCAGTCCCACCAAACCACTCAGGCGAGGGGGTCAGTGAAGGACCGACTGGGGTCTAAGGTCCAGGAGGTAGAAGAGTTACCGGTCCATGATCTTCGGCGGAAGCTCTTCCCCGAGAGTCAACACACGCCTCATCAAGCGAGTCAGGCCGACGAGAGACACTCTCAAGCCCTCGTGAGGCAAGACCGAGGAGCAGGAAGCCGAGACCAACGAGAGTTTCTCTTGCAGAAGAGACTGGACCAGAACAAAGACGCCATGTTGGCACTCCAGCTGCAACAAGCGGAGTTGGAGAGACAGATGGCCAACATGGCCGGTGATCAAGAAGTGAGTTCCAGAAGGCGTAGGAATCGAAGCCGGTCCCGATCGCCTCGGCGGGGAGAGGCAAGAAGAGAACAGAGCAGGCACAGGAGTCGCTCTAGAGACGGAAGGAGCAGAAGAAGGAGTCCTTCGGCCGGACGCCGATCAGAACACCGAGGCAGGATGGGGCAGACAGAAAGGGAAGTGTCTCCTGATTATGGGAGGGACAAACCTCGATCGTCCCCTCATAAGGAAGGATCCGACCCCCTTACCTGGAGAGTGGCTGAATTAGAAAAGTTGCTAGGGACAAAAAACTCGACGGGGACATCTTCGGCAGGTTTAGGATCTCCCTTTTCGCCCGAAATCAACCGGGTGATAGCCGATCCAAAGAAGAAGATGCCCCCGATGGAGACATATGACGGATTGGGAGATCCCTACGACCATTCGGATGGATATGATCGGCTGATGTCGTACTATGGGCATTCGGATGCAGCCAAATGCCACATGTTCGCTACAACCCTCAAGAAGAGTGTCAGGGAGTGGATGGGGACCTTGGCACCAGCATCAATCGGATCATGGAACAATCTTCGTGAAAAATTCCATGCTAGGTTCGGAAGCAACCGAAGACGAGGGAAGATCACGGCGTCCCTCATGCAGGTACGACAGAAATCAGATGAGACCCTAAGTCAGTACGTCAAACGATTTCGAGAGGCAGTGGGATCGGTAGCGGAGCTGAATTCCCCACAAGCACTGGGATTTTTTACAACCGGCTTAGACATCGGGAGATCTAAGAAGCTGGTAAAGGATTTGGTGATTAACCCTCCGGCAGACTTGACCGAGGCCTTTCATCGGGCAGAAGGGTTCATCGCTATAGAAGAAGCTTTGGGAAATTTTAAACCACATCAACAACCTTATGAGAAATCGAAAGATCGGGAAAAACTGACCTACCAACGTTCGGACAACAACCAGTGGAAATCAGACCGAACGGAAAAGAAAAACTTCAACGGGGGAGGTTCAGGTAGCAACCGACCTCCACTACCCAACCGTAATGTCAGCAAGGTCTATACTCCCCTCACCGCGGATCGGTCGAAAATCCTGCAGAAGATGAAAAACCAACCATTCTACGAGCCATGCCCCAGGCGAACCAAGCCCGGAAGGCGTGGTCGGGATAAGTATTGTGAATACCATCAGAGTACCGGACACTCGACCGAAGCATACGTTAATCTGATGGATATGATCGAGAAAAATGTCCAAAACGGACAACTGTTACAATATGTGGCAGGCCGGGGAAATGCAGAGGTGCCCAGAGAGGAGACCACAGATCAGATCTCGGATACCCAGACGCCGCAGAACCCCCCAGCCCGAGGTGTAGTTGATGTCATTTCGGGGGGTTCCGTTAGACGGGTATCGGGAAGAAAAAGAAGTGGGACTCTGGAAGCAGTGCTATCTGTTGCGGGGTCAACCCCTAGAAAGGATCGGGCATATCCGGGAACGTCTATCTCATTTACGGACGAGGATTACCCGACGGATCTCATCGAGCCCCACGATGGTGCGTTGGTAATAACGGCTCAGGTCGGGATAGTGGATATGAAAAGAATGATGATAGATAACGGGTCTTCGGTCGACATCCTATATTCTCACGCCTATCAGAGGTTAGACCTACAAGGAAAGAAGATGGATTTGGGAGGAGAAGGACCCTTGTACGGATTTAGTGGAGATCCGGTGCTTGTGTCGGGCACCATCGAGATGCCAGTCAAATTTGGCACGGCACCTAATCAAGTTGAAATAGTGGTGAGATTTTTTGTCGTCCAAATAGACTCGGCATACAACGCGATCCTCGGAAGGCCTACCTTGGCGGCCCTGCAAGCAGTAACATCGATACCCCATTTTAAAATCAAGTTTCCAACACCGAACGGGATCGGGGAGGTAAAAGGAGATCTAGATATAGCCCGAAGGTGTTATCGAAACAGCTTGATTTCTTCAGGGGTCGGGGTCTGCAAACAGAAACAGACACTGACAATTGAGATCGAACCATTCACAGAGGGCAGCACAGAGCCACTTGCTCTTCCAGCCGAAGAAACTGATGATGTAGAATTGGTACCGGGGCAGGAAGACAAAATAATTAAGATCGGGTCAGGGTTATCAGAACCCTTCCGGACCGGGCTGATAGAATTACTCCGAGTCTACGCCGATATCTTTGCATGGGAACCCAGCGACATGCCTGGGGTAAGTGAATCAGTGGCTCTACACCGGCTGCACGTGGACCCGGGCAAGAAACCGGTCATACAGAAGCGGAGGATTTTCGCCCCAGAAAGACAAAAAATCATCGACGAAGAGATTGCCAAGCTCCTGGAGGCCGAATTCATCTTCGAGATTGACTACCCGGAGTGGTTGGCCAACGTGGTATTGGTCCAGAAGCAAAATGGGAAATGGAGGTTGTGTATCGACTACACGGATCTAAACAGGGCGTGTCCGAAGGATTTCTACCCTCTGCCCAACATAGATCAACTCATCGACGCCACGTCGGGATATGGTATGTTGAGTTTTATGGATGCATTCTCTGGGTACCACCAGATTTTGATGAACAAGGAAGACATCCCGAAGACAAGTTTTATCACACATCGGGCGATATACGCATACAGGAAAATGACCTTCGGGCTACTAAATGCCGGGGCAACTTATCAGCGAATGATGAACCTGGTGTTCACGAAACAATTGGGGAGGAGCATGGAGGTCTACGTAGACGACATGATCGTTAAAAGCATGTCAGTCCGTGAACATCTTGAAGATCTGGAGGACTGTTTCGAGACGGTCCGTAAACGCGAGCTAAGGCTAAACCCGACCAAGTGCACTTTTGGGCTGGGATTGGGAAAATTTCTAGGATACTTGGTCAGCAAAAGGGGAATCGAAGCAAACCCAGAGAAAATCCAGGCAGTCCTGGATATGAAATCCCCAAAGTCGTACAAGGATGTGCAGAGGCTAACGGGTCGGATAGCGGCCCTACGAAGGTTCGTCTCTAAATCAGCTGAGAGGTGCCTTCTATTTTTTGACACCTTGAAAGGGCCCAAGAATGAGAAAAGCTTCTAGTGGACCTCAGAATGCGAGGACGCGTTCCAAGGGATCAAACAATATCTTTCTTCGGCACCTCTGCTGATGAAACCAATCCCTTCGGAACCCCTATATCTTTATCTGGCGGCGAGTTCGATGGCAGTGGGAGCAGCATTGGTTCGGGACAAAGGGGGAAATCAGTTCCCCGTGTACTACGTCAGCCACGTACTTCGGGACGCAGAACTCCGATACCCAAACCTAAAAAAATTTGCCTATGCTTTAATCATTGCAAGCAGAAAACTTCGGCATTATTTTCAGGGTCGGGTGGTGGTGGTATACACCGATCAGCCGTTGAAGAAAATTCTACACCGACCTGAGGTTTCGGGAAGACTGGCGGCATGGGCAATGGAGCTAACACAGTTCGCGATAGAGTATCATCCCCGAACGGCAATCAAAGGACAGGCGCTAGCAGACTTCGTCGTGGAATGTTCGTTCTCGGAGCCAGATGTGGGATCGGTGGCCGAAACGCAACACATAAAGACTTCATGGACACTATATATCGATGGCTCGTCAACGTCAGACATCAGTGGTGCAGGGGTCATACTGACGAGCCCCGAAGGATTCAAGGTCCAACAAGCTATTCGATTTAAGTTCAGAGCGACCAACAACGAAGCAGAATATGAGGCCATTCTAGCCGGGTTAAAATTGGCCCGAAGCCTAGAAGTACAAAACTTGGTCATCTACAGTGACTCGTAGCTGGTCGTCAAACAGATATCGGGAGAGTATGCGGCTCGGGGCGCCAGAATGACGAAGTACTTAGCCGAGACAAAGAATAAACTGACATACTTCCACTCGGTCAGCTGTCAGGGAGTTGACCGATCCGACAATACAATAGGAGATGCCTTGGCCAGACTGGCGACGACCGAAGCCAACTCCTTCAACGGTTCGGTATATCTCGAGACATTGGAGCAGCCAAGTGTCTCAAAAGAGGAGGCATTATGTGTTGATCGGCTGAACTGTTGGCTTATGCCTTACGTCTATTATTTGGCTGATGGAACATTACCATCAGACCGCATCCTAGCAAGGAAGATCAAGCATCGAAGTTCGAATTTTGTACTGATTGATGGAGATTTATACCGAAAGGCCTTCAGCTCTCCCTTACTTAAATGTTTAACACCGTCAGAGGCAAGCTACGCACTTCGGGAGGTACATGAAGGGATCTGTGGGGATCACATGGGCGCCAAGTCACTGGCGCATAAAATTCTAAGACAGGGGTATTACTGGCCAACCATCTACACAGAGGCCAAGGAACTTGTCAAAAAATGTCCCAAGTGTCAACTGAACAGCAACATCCCACATCAATCGCCCGAAGAACTCTACTCGGTCTTATCCCCGATCCCCTTCGCAGTATGGGGAATCGACATCCTAGGACCTCTGCCGAAGGCCAAGGGACAAGTCAGCTTTATAATAGTGGCTATCGATTACATGACAAAGTGGGTCGAAGCCAAACCACTGCAGAAAATCACCGAACAGGAATGTCTTAAATTTGTGAAAGAAGGAGTAGTTTATCGATTCGGCATCCCGATGGCTGTAGTATCGGATAACGGTAGACAGTTCGTGGGGTCAAAATTTGAAAGCTTCCTGAAAGAGTTAGGAATTCAACACCGGAAGACCTCGGTTGCCCACCCTCAGTCAAACGGTCAAGTGGAGGTGACAAATCGAACCCTACTCAACGGCATAAAAAGAAGATTGGATGAACTGAAGGGTCGGTGGCCCGAGGAACTACTCAGCGTTTTGTGGGCATACCGGACGACCCCAAGGACAACCACTGGAGACTCCCCTTTCCGGTTGGCCTATGGGACCGATGCACTCATACCGGTAGAGATTGGGTCACCCACTCTTCGGGTCAACCAGTTCAAAGAACTATACAACGATGAAGGTTTGAAAGTAAATCTTGATCTGCTAGATGAAGCTCGTGATGCCGCGGTGTTGAGGTTGGCCATTTATCAGCAGAAGACAGCCCGACATTACAACCAGAAGGTGAAGTTGAGGAGGTTCGAGATAGGAGATTTGGTGCTTCGGGAGGCAGAGGCGTCAACCCCCCAGAACACAGGAAAATTAATGCCTAACTGGGAGGGGCCTTATGAGATATTAGAAGTGCCGAGGCCAGGGACTTACCGGCTTCGAGCAATGGATGGGTCGGAAGTAAAGAATACATGGCATGCTGGAAGACTTAGGAGATATTACCAGTGAATACATACCTATTCTTTCCCGATAACGGTGTAATTTATGCGATTTATCAATGAAATGAAAACTTCTCTCAAGAGAGACGTTTGTACTTCGTTTTAATCTTGCACTGCTTTACCGATCAGATAAGCTTCGAGCGTGAAACGATAGGACGGTCCTAAAAAACTTAACTGATCGATAAACGCCACAAGTATAACTGATCGACAAAGATACACATCCGATCAGATAAGCTTCGAGCGTAAAACAATCAGACAGTCCGAAAAAACTTAACTGATCGATAAACGCCACAAGTATAACTGATCGACAAAGATACACATCCGATCAGATAAGCTTCGAGCGTAAAACAATCAGACAGTCCGAAAGAACTTAACTGGCTGATAAAACGCCACAAGTATAGCTGATCGATAAAAGATACATATCCGAGACAGTACACTTTAGACATAAAAGGACCGGACGGTCAGAAATGACCTAACTGGGCGATAAAAATAAAGTTAAACTGATCGAGATAACTACTTAGAAATCTTTTGTCTTCATTCATATTATAAAGGTTTTACAGTTCCCGATCAGATAGGTTTCGGGTACATACACCGTCGGCCTCTCTGGTCAGGTTGAATTACAAAACTTAGAAAAGAAGTAATTACAAGTATGAACAAATTCAAGAAAAAAATTAAGGGGAACCAGCATCGGCTTCGGCCTCGGACTCCTCGTCGGAAGAATCAAGGATCGAGGCGTCCAAACCAGCATCAACAAGCTTCGCTCGGGCCTTCTCCCAATAAGCTTCGACACCCTCGGCAAACTGGGTCATGATCTTATCGGTCAGGGCAGGCGATTCTTCGTATTCTCTGATGGCAGCCTGTTTGATGATGGCCTGTTCGGCCATCAAAGTGTTGTTCGCGTGGATCAAGTTACTCAGCTGAGCGTGAACCCCCGCGAACTTCCCTTCGATGACCTGAAGGTTTCCCACCAAGGTCCTATTCTCTTCGACCAGAAGTTCCTTATCCTGCACCAGCTTTTTGGCATGATCGTTGAGACCGACGAACTCTTGTTGAAGTAGGGAATTTTGTTCTTCGAGTTCGGCAATCCGGCGATTAGCCTGGGATACTTTATTACGGGTATCAGCATGGAGATCCCGCTCCCTCTTCAGCTCCGAATCCCGACCCGATAATTCGGCTTGGAGAAGCTCCACGTCGGTTCTCAGCTGGACCTCTCTCTTGGTAGATCGGGCAAGGGTAGCGATAGCTCGAGCGAGGATGGCGTTGGCCTAAATACATAGGCGAATTGGTCAGACAGCAAAGAAGCAAATGAAGACATATATACAAATGAGGATAAATACCTGAGTCTGGGCTCGGAGATAGGTAACCAGAAAATCCTCTGACGAAAAGTTCTTGAACCGCTCATCATCACCGGAAAGCCTGAATTGATCAAGCAAATGGAAAGGAAATTTGTCAGCTGAGCTCTTCGGCCAGCAGGTAGTTGGGGATCCTCCGGAAGAGCTAGCCTTGGACTTCGGGGAAGAAGCATTGATCGGGGCAACGACCTCCTCGGCTTAGGAGGGCCCCTCGACCAACCGCGACTTCTTCGAAGCGGGTTCCAGAAGCTGATCTTCAGTACCCTCCGAATCTTCGGCCACCGTCACTATGATCGGAGGTGGAGGAGTTGATTTCAGAACAGGCTTCGGCGGGGTCACAATGATGGCCTTGGGGGGAGCTCGAACAGAAGATCTTTTCTTTGACTTCTTTAGCAAAGCCATCTTGTCGGCCCCCTTCATCTGCAACACACTTTTCGTGGAAGCATCGGCCTTGGAAGGTTCGGGAAGAGGACCTGTTGACGAACCGACAGACATCTCGGCAATAAGAACAGCCTCGTCTGAAGGAGAGTCATCAGCGGCTGGGAGATGGATGGGCTCGATGAGGATCGAGAGTGGGGACAGAGCCACTTCAGCATTCTCAGGCTTGAAGATGGTCACTACAACACAAAATAAAAGTATCATTAAGAAAATCGAAGCAAAGGATCGGGAGAATAAGAAAACAAGGTCGGATATATTAACTTACAGCCGTGTTCGTAGAGCCAGGATTCGTTGGACACGATTCCTAGACCCCAGTTGGTCTGCTTCAGAAGGGCGTAAAACTTCTTGAAGGCTGCCGAACGACTCTTCGGAAATTTGTTGACCTTCATGGGAACGTCTTCGGGACCGGCCCAGTTGGGGAGTAGGTTGAGATCGATTCCCCTCATGAAGAACCATTGTGAATGCCACCCCTTGTTACTGGATGGGGTCTTCACGAAGGTGTCCCGTCCAGGAACACGGTTCAGATGGCGAAGGCCGGGCTCTTTTGACCGACCAACCAAGAACAGGACGAAGAAGAAGTCCAGCCCGGGGGTGATGCCAGCCTCCTGGCATAGGGCGATGAAGCTGATCAGCTGGATGTAGGAGTTGGGAGCCAGCTGGGAGAACCCGATCCCTACCAGGCAGAGAAAAGAAGAGATGAATTCGTGGAGGGGGAACCGAACCCCGTACCTTAGGGCATACAGATGGACGGCTACCCATTCGCCCTCGGGTCGGTGGTACATCCTCTCGCTGGCCTCGGGAACCCGAAGCTTGTATTCTTTGGGGATGTTGAATAAGGTTTGGATGTCCGACAGTTGAGAGTGGGTGATGGAAGATTTGGTGTTGATGACAGCGTAGTCGGTTTCCGAAGCGTAGAGTTGGCGAATTCTGGCTTCGGCGTTCTCCACGGAGTGTTCGACCGGAGCAGCCTCCAGCTCGATTTGGAGAACGTCGCCGGAAGTAAGAGTGGGAGTGCCGGCTGCTGTGGTTGGTGTGGGACGAGGATCGCTGGAATCAGCCATTTATGGTGGTTTGAAGGGAAGAAAGGTACAAGACAAGAGCTTAGTGGAGAAATGGCACGGACTGAAGAAATCTGGAAAAATGAGTGTCTCGCCGGAAATCGCCCTTGCCGGAAAAGTTTGACAGAGATTCAAAATATTAAAGGCTCGAAAAAGTGACGCTGATGAATGTTGGGGAGCTTATATAGCCCATCTGACACGGCTTCCAAAGGCGGTTATTTATGGCAGGTGGGCTGAAGGCTTGGGCCGGGTCAAAGGAGGTCGGGCTCGTATGTTCAGAGATATAAGATCGGGGTCGGTTACCCGATCCCAATAGGCTGGGGCCCGTGGTCATCGTGAGGGTTGAGTTCGGGCCTATTGGGTTTGGCTATTGGTTTGGGCCTGAGCGTATGAGCAGTCCACATGCAGAGTTGGTGCGACAAGGAGTTTACGTGATTAAGGGTATCAACCCTAATCCTACGTCAACAAGGTAACTCTGGTTGAAGTGGTGGAAAGGGATTCCACTTGCACTTTTTAAGGAGATTGTGTTGGACCCAAATATGGTAGCTAACATATTTAGGAGTCTTACTCTAATCCAAAGAGGAGGATACCAAGGTGGTGGGAGCTCTATAAATACCAGGCCAAGGTTACAATTAACAGGTAATATCTACTTTTGAGCACTAAACATATAAACCTCCATTGTTAAACCTTGTGCACGGCCTGTACTTATTCTCACACCGGAGCTATCCCCCGGCGGTACGGCCGTCAAGCTTCTGTGTGATCTGTTATTGTGCAGGATTCAGCGCGTGAATTTTGTGATTGGACGTGCAGACGAAACTTGGCGTTAACACTATATAAAGATTAAAATAAAAAATTAAATAAGAATACTGAAATTGTTAGATAGTAATTTATTTATGTAATCTGTAAAATTTGGGATAGAAATTTTATTGAAAAATTATTATGAATACTTTTATTATTAGTTTCTTTCATCTTTTAGTAATTTTACATCGTAATTCTTTCCCCGTCCTCGCAGCCAGCGCCCAGCATTTCTTTAGCACACATGAAAAACAAAGTTTAATTCAGTGAGATGGACTTCCATTCTCTTTAGAAAAAACGTACCATAAATTAATTCGTATCTTAGATACTTGATAACGTGAGTTGATCATATTTATATATCGTGTTTATTATACTAGTAATTTTATATTCTCAGTAATCAGATATCTAATAAAATATCAAGACTTTCGGTAATTAAATAATCAAAAAATAGGTGGTAATATTAGATTATCACATAATGGTTATCTTGAAATTTTTATTTAGATAAAAATATATTTTATATTTAGTAATTGGGACATAAATAACCGTATTAACCACATAATTTATATTTATTTTTTAATTTTTTTTTGTTTGTCGACATGTTTAGTTTAACTAAAATAACTCATTGTCCATACAAAATATGTAGTGTTGTTTGTTATTTATTATTATAAGTTTAATTTATCATTGACAACATACTTGAAAATTTTATGCTTAATAATTGAATAAATCATGAGTTGTTATTTTATATACATATTAAAACTTTTAATATGATTACTAAGTAACACAAAATTAATTAGTTCGATGGTGTTTTGATAATTGTTTATACTATTTGACAATAATTACATGGATGATTAATTATTTAAATTAAAATTAGAGAAAAATATGTCCAGTAATATTGAATTGATACCAAACACTCACAATATCAATTATCGATAATCACATATCTTCTGCTAAATAAAAATAACATAATATGACCATTTTATATTACCGTTAGTTAATCAGATACTAAATAATTTATATTTAGATGGGTATCCATTATTAATAACATAACTATTGTCCAATAGTAACAATAACCAGACAATCAACCTGATCATGCACAAGGAAGCGTTTATATATAACAGGTCATCTAAAATGCTAATCTTAAATATTCAGTAACGTGAGTCGGTCATCTTAATAAATTATACTCACTTTGTCTTAAATTATTTACTATTTTAGCAAAAAAAATTTGTTCCATAATATCTGTTTTTTTAAGATTTCAATGCATTTTTTCTCTTTGTTTTTCAAGTTTGCTCCTTTACCCTAATTAATGATAGTCATTACTCTTATTCATACCTCTCCTCTTTTTTAAGTATCTTTTCATATTCCCACCAATAAGGATTCATGCGCAAAAAACAAAAAAGTCAGCACATAAGGGTATTTTAGTATTTTTATCACACATATTGGTATGTGTGCGGAACTCTAAAAAAACAGATAATTTGGGACGGAGGGAGTATATTTTATATTGATGATCTTATGCTCAACTTTCTCCAGCGAACTGAAGAGAGCGAACTAAAAACGAACCGGCTATAGCGACGATTTTTTCCGTCGCTATAACATAAAAAACCGACTTTCTATGCTATAACGACGGAAAAATCCATCGTTATAGTCGGTTCGTTCCTAGTTCGCTCCCTCCAGTTCGCTTGAAAAGCGGACTAATAATTTTATATTCCCGATAATTTTATACCCCATAAAGTTCTAACATTCTCGCTTGAAGTAGGTATCTAGATAACCAAAAAGTAGATGGTAACATGAGATTCATATTTTAGTAAATAGGAAACAAATATCCTTATTTACACATAGTTATAAAAAGTTAACTAAGCAAATAGCCATATATTAATCACACTTCTTTATTTGAATAACTTGGACATACATATATATTCTAATTTGTTCTTATTCATCTTGTTATTTATTATTGTAAGGTTAATTTATTATTCAACTTAAAATGACATAATTAATTAATCTTTAGTTATCTATTAATAATTGAGTATATTATAAATTATTATTATTGAAAAAGTAATAAACTTTAAATATATTTTATTAAATACTATTGAGTTAACTAATTGGACAGTATTTTGAGTGTTTAATTTTATTCGACAAAAATGCATTGGTGAATTATTTGACATAAATTAGTATATGGGACATTTTGGTAAAAGGTGAATATTTAAAAATATATATATACTCAGTAATCTTGAATTCATACCAAATAATCTGAATAACTAGTATCAGTAATCAAATAATTTCTACCAAACGAAAATGATAAGATATGACCAATTTCAATTAGTAGAAATCAAATATCCAGTAATCTGAATTTCGATGAGTATTTTACATGACCCGTAACAAACACCTCCTAAAAAAATTCTACCCTACAAAACGTTTATTTTTCAATATGGGGAATATTATATTTCTCTTTTTGAAGAGACCCTTCTCTAGATCTCTTTCTTGTTTTTATATTTTTTGTTTGATTTTTGATTTTGTTATTTTACTTGGCTGAGAGTTTATTTTTACCTTGAGTTGAGTGATTTCTTTCTTAATATGAGATAGTTTAATTCTTCGAATCTTATTTTTTCAGTTATTTTAAATTATTTTTTGTTCATATGAAACATTTATTTTAGTGTACTTATCGGTGATGCTAAATTTGTTCATATTTAGGTATGGAGTGATTACTGACAGTATCATATTTGGGTTTTGATTAAATATATAATTTTTATTAATATTATGTGAAGAATAATATGGTATTTACATATGTGATTTTAGGTTATGTTAAAACCAATATCAGTGAAGCTAAATGAATAAACTTCCTCAGTTTTATAATAATAATAATAATAATAATAATAATAATAATAATAATAATAAAGTTTGATACACACTATATACATAAGGATATTAATTAACACATTATTAATGAAATATTTATGTTAGATAAAATTATACTTATTTTAATGGCTTTTTATAATTCTAACAGTACTGTTCATGTATACACTATTAGTTTATTAAATTTTTTCTATTAATTTATAGAATTTTAAAATTAAAATTTTAAATATAAATTTTTTATATGATTAACATAACCGTTAATATTGTAAACCGTAAAGTACTTAAAAAAAATATTAGCCGAGAGAAGGAACGAACACAATTTTGCATTTTGAGTAAATCTCGGTATACTAACAATTTACAAACAAACTCACAATTAATAGATGATAGTGAAAAGATAAATATTATAAGAAATTAAAAATATCGGGTCATTTTATAATTGAAATTATTTTTTGTAGAATAATTTATTTTCATGGCAAATGAGACCGTTTCTTTTCTTTTCTTTTTTTAAATAAATCAAATAAATGAAAATACAAAAAAAAAGCATGTTTGATTATATTAAAATTTGGGAAAATTTCGCTTAGCTTCTACCGTGTTGCGCATTGTATTAGTATAGATCCCCAGTACATCTATTGTCTATACTTTGATTACATCTTAATGCATCTTAATAGTTCACCTCTTAATGCATCTTTACAACCCATATTTTTATATTAAGAGGTGCTCTGAATAGTTTAGACTCATATTTATATCTTCACTATTCAGAGGATCTATTAATACAAATATGTGAGCTCTTAAAATGCATTAAAAGATAAACTGTTAAGATGCGTTAAGATGCAATCAAACACAAGTTAAGTTTAAGAAGTAGTAAAAATTTTATATATTCTATTGTTGATTGGGTTGATGCGTTGAAAGCAGGAGAGTATTAAAAAAAAAGGATTTTCTTTTGTTGAACTCCAAGTTAGTACATCGCTAGATATCAATATTGATTGCAGCTAGCTAGCGCACCCTTTTTCTTTCTTAAAGCCAAGTTTTTCGCTTTATGAGATTTTGAAGAAGAGCAAGTTTGACAGAGGAATATGTAGAGTCTGATAACTCACTCAAGTGTGGGTGGATTCGATTTTTAAACCCACTCAAAGTAAATAAAGGTATAAATGAATCGAATCGAACCAAGTATTGAGTTGTTCAGATTTATTTTAAAAATTTATCGAGTATAAAATAAGGTTTGATTGAACCTCGTTTAGCTACCTAGTCGACCACAATCTCGAATCGAGCTCGAACAGTTTAAACTTTTTAAACGAATATGATCCGAGTATCAATAGAAAATTATAATTTGAGGAGGTTCGAGTAGTTTATCGAACTTTAAAATTTACTCATATTTGAATCATTTATATTTTGAGTCGAGTTTGAATCGAACTTTTAATTACTTTCTCATTTTCCCGCCTTAAATTTAAAGTTACAATGTACGTGCATCTTGAATCTGGATAATGGCAAAGTTTTCTGAAGTTGAATGATCTCACTTGAATATGACCTTTATTCTATATATTAATTTGGAAGTAATAATATTTGTGACGAAGCTACAAACCCAAAATATTAACTTATACAAATGAAAGTAACTTTATATAATTATATTGCTCATTACATCACCAATGTCTCTAGTCAAAAAGACATTAAAAAAGAGAGACTAAAATGCAAATATTTTAATCTAATTAAGAACAATATTTCCCACTAACTTATTTTTACCGTAGAGTTTATTGTAAAATATTTGATTGACCTTCCAAAGAAATATTAAGTATTTAAAGTGATCAATAATTTACGGAGATGGGAATCAAGAATTTAATCTTTACTTTATGAGGATCAAAAAAAATAATAGTAAATTATTAGCCAAAGCAGAGAGATAGTGGGTAGCCCTATTTCAAGAAATTTTTAATCCTATTACCTTGAAAAAGAAGCATCTTGAAATAAGAATGATACTCTATAACAATTAGTTAAAAACTAAATAAGATTACCCTTTTGCCGTTGGTCAAATAACTTAGGGACTCGTGTGTAAGATTTATATATATTTTTTAGTTGGAACCTATTCTATTGAAAATTCTATGCATGCGGACATAAAAATGGAATAGTAGTGTTTTATAATTTCAACATTTTATATTAAAATGACAAGAGATTTTATTAGGATTTAATTATAGGAAAGGACCTCAGAAGAACATGAGGAAAAGGCCGTGGGGGTTGGGGGGTGGGGGTGGGGGTGGGGGTGGGGATTTCCTAAGAAATCATTTTCCAAAGAATATATATACAGTAAAACTTCTATTTAGGAATAGACTTGGGACCAAACTATTTATATTCTATTTGAGAGGTTATTACTAAATAGAGGTATTGGTACAAAATATTTTCCGAACACCCAAAAATATCCACTTTAACAAAAATATCAATAAGAACTCCCTAATAATTATTATTCAAAAAATATTTATGTAAAGTAGTCTTTTATAGAAAAATGTGGTCTTTTATAGGAAATATAGTCTTTTATAGGAAAATGTAGGAAAATGTAGTTCTTTATTGGAAATGTAGTCTTTTATATATATATATATATATATATATATATATATATATATATATATATATATATGAAATTATTACTATATAGAGGTATAATTTTTTAATACGGGACTTAAAAAGTATATAACATATTACAATTTAGAGGTTATTCCTATTTATAACTGGCCCAAATTAGAACCAAATTTTTTTATAATATTGTAGATGTTATTCTTATATAGAGTATTCCTAAATAGGGGTTTTACTGTATACTCTTTAATGTAAATATAGTACCTAGTCTAATAAAATGCAGAACATCAAGTATTATTGGTAACCCATTTCATTATGGTTGTCTTCTGTTAGGATATTATATCATTAATCAGACTTATGACGGATAAAATATAGTTATTGATTGATTTTAATTTATAAAATTTGGTCATGGTTCTATTTAAGAATCAAAATTATATTACTTATTTTTAATATGAATTGTATGGGTTAGAACCATATAGTTATGGGTCAAATATAAGTTAATTCATATTTTAAATTTTACGTTTACAATTATTATGGTTCAATTAAATAAATTATTTATGATATTTAATTTTTATATTCATTCAACTTCCATTTCTAATGTTTTATAAATTCTCTCAAAAAAAATTTATGGACTCTGAAATTTTTAAATTTTCTCTCTCTAAAATTTTTGTACACTTGATTTCTCTAAAAATTCTTGTACGCTCAATTTTTTTATGTACTTTTTTTTTCTCTCACTCTCTAAAAATTTTATAATCTCTCTCTAAAATTGTTATATGACCCAATAAATTAAATTACTTAATATATTAATTTTTTTTATCTTCCTTTACCTTCTCTCTCTAAAAGTTTTTATACTCTCTCTCTGTCTTAAATTTTTGTACATGCACTCTCAGTATGTCTGTGTCCGTCATCTATAAAAATGAGTCAAAATCAGTTAACATGGTTGAGTCTGTTTTTCTTTTAAGAAATATAGTTTCAAATTTTAACTAACTCAAAAAATTTAAAATAATTAATTAACCAAATAATTCTAATTAATATAAATTGACCCATCAACTTATAAACTAAAAGGTGCTGTTTGTTTATATCTGATTGTCTCTTAATGGATTGTCTCTTATTCGCTAAGCGGCATGATACTATTTTTTTTGTTACCTCTGAATGCCTCTTAATCGGTAAGACAGAAAATAAAATCTTAATAATTAAGAGGTACCTTCTTAATGAATTTTTTTGATAATTTTTTTTATATAAATATATTCAACAATATTATGCACTCATTTTTATTAAATTGAATATTTAAAATTATTTAAAAAAAATTTACCCTTTAAAATGGTAAAATAGTATCATTAAAAGACAACTTACTTTTTAGTTATCAAATAATTTTTTAAATTCAGACCTCATAACTATTCAAATAATTTAATTTATTAAGATATCATAATTATTTAGATCTTAATTGACAGATTTATTAAACACAATTTTAATTGTGAGTTCTAATAAGAAGTAGTAATAAATTAAGTCCGAATGTCGTATACAAATATGGGTAAAACTCGAGGTCACGTAGACCTACATGGTAACCAAGTTCAGCTCACCGGTTTGCTACCACGTGTATGTCATAAATATCCAACGACTATCCATTGACGAAGTTAATACACCATTAACACCCCCGTCTTTCTTCTTGGTACATAAAACGACATAAAGAAGAGCAAAACGACAAGGTCCACAAGTACTCAACAAAAGGCAAAAATGGAATACCTAAGATAATAAAGAAGGCCAAAATGGGTAAATATGAATCCGTTTATCATGAAGTTAACTCTGTGGTAAGTTAGTCAATTGACCAATACAGTGCTGACATGCAGAGAGAGATCAATTACTGACTTGCGTGTCAATATTTTATTAATTAATTGACCAAAGTTAACAAAATGCTAATCACTCCTGGTAAATATTATCCCACTAGCGGTACTACCCGTGCCTCCGGCACTACGTACGAAGGGGAGGAGAGATTGTCGGTGCTAGAGAATGGAGGAGGTAGAGGGCTAGCTCGGGAGGAGGAAGAACGGTGGAGGATCTGAGAGTGAGAGAGAACAATTTTTTTTCCTTTGAAGTTAAATAGGATATAATGGACGGTGAAATTTATCCCAAACTTTGAACTGTTCTGATCGTTTATTAGGGTCAGCCAAAAATTCAAAATCAGTTCTGTTTTGTTAATTAGATTTCTACAATATTTGTACAGATGTTCCTCCAGAATTTGGCAATCACCATTTTTTCTTATACAGTCACCCTTTATGATCAAAGGACTACAAATCATCAGCTCCACAACTGTTTATTTATTTTTTATTTACAAAGATAAAAATGTATTAATTAATTAATTAATTATTTGATTCTTTTTTCTCTCTGACTAATTTTTTTTACTATATACTCTATATATTCCACTACAGCTGTACATGCTGAAGAATAGAAGCATCTATTTCACTTCATAGTGTTTTATGCACAAGTTTGAGGGAATTTAGAGATCTGAGGAGGATCTGTATATAAGACTGAATACAAGCTGTTTTATGCACAAGTTCGAGGGATTTTTTTTTGAGATTTCGGTGATACATTCAGCCTTCGTGCGAACGTTTGTTCAGCCTATGGGCAAATATTTATTTTAATGGAGTTCGGTGATACGTTCAACCTTCGTGCGAACGTTCGTTCAGCCTTCGTGCGAACGTTTGTTCAGCCTATGGACGAACATTTATTTTAATAGAGTTCGGTGATACGTTTAGCCTTCGTGCGATCGTTTGTTCAGTCTATGAGCGAATATTTACTTTAATCGTGCGAACGTTTGTTCAGCCTTTATGCGAACGTTTGTTCAGCCTTTATGCGAATTTTTGGTGTTTTTGGAGGTTCGATGATGTGTGTTCAGGCTTTGGGTGAACAATTATTTTATGTTCGGAGATACGTTCAGTTTTTGTGAGAATTTTGGTGTTTTCAAAGGTTCGATGGTATGTTCTGCCTTTGGGTGAACAATTATTTTATAAGTATCAATACCTATTACCTAGCTAGCAAACTTGAGCACTTAACTATATATAATTAAACACCATTAATAATGGATCATAGCAAGAAGCCTTACTGAGTTGTTATCGTGATACAATCGATATATGTAGGTATGTTTTTGTTCTCTAAGGTGGCATTCGATTTGGGCATGAATACGTTCGTGTTTGTGTTCTATAGACAGGCTGCTGCAACTCTTTTCTTAGCTGGTATAGCTATAAGACCCCGAATTTTATGAAATAAAAGTATTCAATTTTTCTATTTAGTAAATGGTTAAATTGATAAAAGTTAAAGTTAAGGGTGATATATGAAATTTTTTTCAAAATACGCAAGTGGTTATAAAATATTCATTGTTGTCGGGGAATATTCGTTTGGTTGTGAAATATTCTTTCTGTCAGGGAATATTCGTACGACGACGCAGCCATTTGTGGGCCTCATAACGAATAACGGTCGGATGAAGAAAATGACAAAATTGAATAACGGCGTAGTTGTTACCGTTAACACTGTTAAAATACCCGGTGGTTAAAATACAGTAATACGCGTAGTTGCACAGTAGCACACGGTATTGCACAGTATTTTTTTTAATTATTGATTCTTACGTGAGAAGGCACTACTCAATAATTGTTACAGTAGTTACTGTTCAATATTTTATTTTATTGATTCAATAATTGCCGCGTTGATATTTTATATTATTGTTGTTTCAATAATTGTTGCTGCACAGTATTTTCCATTATCAGATCAATAATTCATATTATTTGAATAATATTATTAGATAGTATTATTGGCAATGTCTAGAAAGTTCTGTCTAAGGAGAGGTTTGGTCATCTAATTGCGCGCCAGTAAGGATAAATTCTTATTGGAAAGCCCCCTCTTTCCGGGGAATGGTCTGGTTGTCATAATTGTGATTCTGTAATATTATTTGTGAATAATTAATTATTGATTTATATGATAAGGAAATATTTATTTTATGTGGATATAAATGATGGATATATTTATTTTTATGTGGCTAAAAATGAAGAAATTAATGCTGAGGTGTTTTATCAGTATTTTATCAGTGTGGAGGTATTAAAAATCATCCGTTTGTGGATTTCGAATATTTTTGGTTTGGAATTTGGAAAAACTCAAAGCTACAAAGTTGTACAGAATTCGATTTCAGTCAGAATGGACATAACTGGGCTATTTTCTATGAATTGTTGAAGTTTCAGAAAATAAAATAATTTTTATTAATTTATGGGTGGGACCCACTTGGTTATCAACACATGGGCTGCCAAATTTTGTTCAAAGATGGCTGGTGGCTGAGCTTGGTCAAGAGCATACGTAGGAATAAGGAAATAAAATAATATATTTTATTATTTTAGTCTCCTTCGGCGTTCTAGCATTTTCCTATAAATAGGTGTTTATGTTAGAATTGAAAATCACACCAGAAATAAGTTTTTTTTCTCTCTATATTATCAAGCATATTTTTGTGAGTATTTAGATATCTTGAGTGTTGCTCAGCGTTATATCCGATATTCAAGTCAGAAGTACTGCTCTTTTGAGGTAAGGGATAGTAAGGGATTTTAAGGGTTATTATGTTTTTCAGTTCGTACTTTTTCTGACCTTCAAAAAATTCTAGAAAAATTTAAAATGATATTTTGATGAGTTTTATTGATTGTGTTCAAAAATGGTAATTTTTGGATGTATAGATTAAGAGTTATGAATTTTATGAGAAAAGACTATTTTAAAAGTAACCGCTTATAACTCCTTGTGGTTAACTCTAAAATTGATAAAATTTTTATTGGGAGCACATCTATATCATATCAGTGTACTCTGTGAATTTCGGAATTTTTGAATAAAATTACAATTTATGATAAATGTCTAAATATTCGGCTGTTTTGGCCATATGAAAAATAGTAAATGAATTTTAAAAATTCTGAGAAAAATATATGTTCAATATAGGACTATATTCTGCTAAATTTCAGAAAAGAAATATTTTTGGGACTGATTTGATATTTTTCATGAAAATAGACTAGTTATGAGTAAATGAATTAAATATGTTATGTGAAGTAAGAAAATTAAAAAATAGGATTTTATGGCTTGAAAATCCTATATGAGGTATATGCAGATTTTTGATGAGGGTTTTGGTTATTGGTGATGAAATCTTATGAGTTTGGCATTTTAGAATGATTAAATGCATTATTTAGTAAAGTGTAAACAATTAAAATAAATTATTTATAAGCTTAAGTAATATTATTCTTTCAGTATCATTATACCGAAATATTGGTATGAATTTTATTGTAGAATTTTTACCTTTTTCATGTCGGAGTTACTATTCACGAGTTACTATTCACGAGTTACTATTCACGGGTACTATTCACGACAAAATTGGTTTCTTTTTCTAACCAAATTATAGTTGATTTATGAATCTCACTCTTGAAATTAAATCCATGTTTTGATCATATTATTTTTATTATAATATATAACATTTTTATAATCCTGGTGAAGAAATTTCTCTTTGACTTGAGTGTAAGGATGGGTAGATTATTGATATGATTGTGACTATGAGTTCTCTTTGGCTAGTAGTGCAAAGTGGAATTGTTGACTGGTATGATCATGACCATTGAATTTATAATTGAATATCTTTAGCTTAAGTACAAATGTGAATTGATCAACATGGTTATAATTATTGTTTATATAAATTTTGAAATGATTATATATTTCTTTGAGATAATAATATATTTGGCCTGTAGTGCAAATATGAACTGTTGATGAATATATTTGGCCTGTAGTGCAAATATAAATTGTTGAGGAATATCTTTGGCCTGTAGTGCAAAGATGAATTATCTTTGGCCCGTAGTGCAAAGATGACATGTTGTTGAATATCTTTGACCAGTAGTGCAAAGATGAACATGTGTTGAGATGAACATGACCAACTGGTGATACAAATGAATATCTTTGGTCGTAGTGCAAAGATAAAGTTATTAGTATAATTATGAACAGGAAATGTGATTTGGTGTAACCATGATCTTTGATGTTTCAGGTAAAGATAGGTGATGAAAATTATCTTCGTCCTGGATGAAAAGAGGATTTTAGAACTATAATTATGATTATGAATTATTCATATGATTGTGGACCAGAATTGTTGATTGATGTTACAGGGATAAAACATTGTTGGTGAATTTTTAACATGGAGAAGATAATAGACTTTATAGTCTATTTGACTCTTCTAATGGATTGCTCGTTCCGCTGCAACTATGGTTGAAATTTTTATCATCGACCATATGTTCTAAATATCTGATTTATTATTGATGAAGGCTATTGATAATTTAATTATCTTTAGTCATGATATTCTTTACTGAGCTAGTTGTGCTCACCCTTTTGCTTCACAATTCATTTCAGGTAATAAAAGTGTAGCTGGGTCGAGCGGGGGTAACAAGGAAATAGAACGGTGGTCTCTAGCTGTAGAGTTCTCCCTAAACAGTATAGACAAGTGTGTTGTATACATCTTTTAGTAGTTATATTTGGTGAATCATACAGGGTGAGGCGAACCCAACGTTGGAAGGGTGTTTTGCCACTATCATACAAGATGTCTAATAACATACAACCTTGTGTCATCATAAGACATGGTTGTGCTCATCCACTTGCTGAGTATATCTACGAACACTACCTATATAATCTTGGTGTTTGTTTGAAGTATAATTCTCAATTAGAGACAGCGGAGATAATGATAAGTTAAGAGAAGACTCACCATTGGGAAGAATATGATAGTAATCTTCTCGTTTTTCTTTGGGGTCTATTGGGTCAACCAAGGATAATTCTGTGGCCATATGATATCTATCATTACCTAGACGCATGACCTCCCACGTACGAAGGTTTTCTTGAGCATTTTCCAAATATTCTAATTTCTAAAACAGTTTTTGACTATACCTTTATGTAAGGTGTCATTGTGACGTGTTATCCAAGGTTGGGATGAGAGTCACAGTAGGTATATATTTGTATCCAAACTCACAGCATATGTGTTGTTGTATTTTACACGACAATTGTGGTAATAAAGTTGTAGTTATTTTCTGTACCATGTATTTGGTGACTCAGAATGGGTTGGATGGAATGGACCTATTTTGGGGTTGTCACAATAGCCATTTTCGCCGAAAGGTAAGTACATGTATTTTTATTTTTTTGTTATTTTTTTGGTGGCCTAATTAATTCTTTTGTGTAATTAAAGAGAGATTTAATTTGATCATTTACATTTTCTTTAGATTTATAGGAAATCTGCACCACCACTTACCTTCAAAACCCTCCTGAAGATTTTTGTGCTCTCTCTATTAGGATATGTAATTAAATTCATTAATGTTTTATTTTAAAGTCTCTTGCCTTAAAAGCATGCAAGAGACTTGTTGCTTGGTCATATTTTATTGCATGATTACAATGAGCTTGAAACCTAGTAAGAGCCCCAAGTTTTGGGAGGAAATTAGCTGCAATTACTCACAAATCGAATAAAAAATTGTCACATGTTCTGAAATTTAGATTGTTCTGGCTGTTGGAGAATCGAAATTGACGAAGAATTTGTATATGTTGCATTTTGAAATCCATGGACGAATGGCGGTGACTACTGATTCGACAACCTTGAAGAAACAGTTGGAGGAGCGGTTGAACCCTCGTGTTGTAACTTCAGTGCTTGTGCAGTTGGGAACCGTTTAGTTCTTTTCGGGGGGAAGGAGTCAACATGAAACCAATGAATCATACCTTCATATTGGACTTAAACTTCGGCAACCCGAAATGGAGACATGTAAAAGTGGGTTTTCCACCCCCTGGGTGTTGGGGACACACACATTTTCTTGCGTAAATGGGTCTATTGTAGATGTCTTTGGTGGCGTTGGGTAGTATGGCTTACTCTGGAGTTTTTCAAGTGGGTGAGCTGCAATTGAAATTTTTTAATGCTATGTTTGAACTCTAAAAAAAAATGAAAAGACGAACAAAGGAAGATCAGAACACAAGTTGAAATTTTACAAGAAGGAAGTGAGCTTACCCGTGTTAGGCTCAAGGAAATGGACTTATCTAACTCAATCCTGGCTTTGGAATGGCATTCCTCTCTACCTACAGCTCTCAAAGAAGATGTGGAAGCAGTGTAAATTAGTAACGGGTCGGTTGGTTTTGAAGCTAAGTTGCAGCAGTTTAGAGATCTGAGGAGAATTTGTATATAAGAATGAATACAAGTTGTTTTATGCACAAGTTCGAGGGAATTTTCTTGGGATTTCGGTGATACGTTCAGCCTTCGTGCGAACGTTTGTTCAGCCTATGGGCGAAAATTAATTTTAATGGAGTTCGGTGATACGTTCAGCCTTCGTGCAAGCGTTCGTTCAGCCTTCGTGCGAACGTTCGTTTAGCCTTTGCGCGAACGTTCGTTCAGCCTTCGTGTGAACGTTTGTTCAGCCTATGGGTGAACATTTATTTTAATGGAGTTCGGTGATACGTTTAGCCTTCGTGCGAATGTTTGTTCAGCCTATGGGCGAACATTTATTTTAATGGTGTTTACTGAAGCGTTCAGCCTTCGTGCGAACGTTTATTCAGCCTTTGTGCAATTTTTGGTGTTTTTGGAGGTTCGGTGATGTATGTTCAGCCTTTGGGCAAACAATTATTTTATGTTCGGAGATGCATTCAGCTTTTGTGCGAATTTTGGTGTTTTCAAAGGTTCGATGGTATGTTCCGCCTTTGGGTGAACAATTATTTTATAAGTATCAAAACTTATTGCCTATACACTTAAAAGAATATTGAGGGAGCTAAGAGCTAGCTAGCAAACTTGAGCACTTAACTATATATATAATTAAACACCATTAACAATGGATCATAGCAAGAAGCCTTACTTAGTTGTTATTGCGATACAATTGATATATGCAGGTATGGTTTTGCTCTCCAAGGTGGCATTCAATTTGGGCATGAATACGTTCGTGTTTGTGTTTTATAGACATGCTGCAGCAACTCTTTTCTTAGCTCCTATAGCCATGTTCGTCGAAAGGTAGGTATATGTATTTTCATAATTTTGTTGTTTTTTTTGGTGGCCTAATTAATTCTTTTGTGTAATTAAAGAGAGATTTAATTTGATCATTTACATTTTCTTTTAGTTTATTGGAAATCTGCACCACCACTTACCTTAAAACTCTCCTTGTAAGACCCCAAATTTTATGAAATAAAAGTATTCAATTTTTCTATTCAGTAAATGGTTAAATTGATAAATGTTAAAGTTAAGGGCGATATATGAATTTTTTTTCAAAATACACAAGTGGTTATAAAATATTCATTGTTGTCGGAGAATATTCGTTTGGTCGTGGAATATTCTTTCTGTCGGGGAATATTCGTACGACGGCGCAGCCATTTGTTGGCCCCATAACAGAATAACTATCGGGTGAAGAAAACGACAAATTTAAGTTTTTACAAATAACGGCGTAGTTGTTATCGTTAACACTGTTGAAATACCCGGTGGTTAAAATACAGTAATACGCGTTATTGCACAGTATTTTTGAAATTATTGATTCTTACGTAAGAAGGCACTACTGAATAATTGTCACAGCAATTACTGTTCAATATTTTATTTTATTGATTCAATAATTGTTGCGTTGATATTTTATATTATTGTTGTTTCAATAATTGTTGCTGCACAGTATTTTCCATTATCAGATCAATAATTTATATTATTTAAATAATATTATTAGATAGCATTATTGGCAATGTCTAGAAAGTTCTGTATAAGGAGAGGTTTGGTCATCTAATTGCGAGCTAGTAAGGAAAAATCCTTATTGGAAAGCCCCCTCTTTCCTAAGAACGGCCTGGTTGTCATAAATGTGATTCTGTAATATTATTTGTGAATAATTAATTATTAATCTATATGATAAGGAAATATTTATTTGATGTGGATATAAATGAGGGATATATTTTTGTGGTTAAAAATGAAGGAGTTAATGTTGAGGTGTTTTATCTGTATTTTTGTCGGAACGGAGGTATTGAAAATCAAATTAGAGTTTTTAAGATATTTTGCGAGGGTTATAATTTTTAATTCGACCGTTGGATCGTGGTAATATTTAGATATGTTATACATATATAAGTTGAGTATATGTCCACAAATTTTGAACCGTTAAAAATGAACGTATGATTTGTTATGAATTTTACGAGATGACTGGTTCAGAAATTGTCGAATTTTCGGAGTTAATCATTTTGGTGGAAAATTCTAGAATTGGTGGGCCCCACTCTTGGTTGGTGAAGAAATGTGCTGAGATTTTTATTAAAATGTGGTGGGTGGGAATAGTAGCAGGTAAAGCCATCAGGTTACATGTAAGACCCCAACTTTTATAAATAAAGATGAATTTTCTATAAATGTCATTTTTGAATATTATGGAGTTAATTTGATATAATATTATAGTTGTGGGTAATATTTATAAATTTTGCAAAGTACGCAAGTTGTTATATAATATTCGATTGGTCGGGGAATATTCGTTTTAACAGAAAATATTCGTACAACGATACAATCATTGGTGGACCCCACAACAGAATTATTGTCGGATTGAGAAAACGACAAAAATATTTTATTAAAAATAACGGCAGAAATTTTACCATTGTTACTGTTGAACTACTCGGTAGTAAAAGTACAGTAATACGTGTGGTTGCATAGTAGCACACGATATTGATTATTAATGCTTATGTGAGAAGTCACTCAGTTTGATTCAATTATTATCAATTAATAATATGAATTATTTAGCGATAATGACGTTTTGTTTTATTCGTATTATTAACGTAATAAAACAGAAACATCTTTTTATATAAAATAGAATACTTTATTAAAGTTATTCTATAAATAGAATATATTATATTATATTTAAAAAAAATTTCTTTAAATATGGACCGTCAGATTAAAGTAATCAATCTGGACCGTTCATGGATTAGTTACTATGCATTCTATTTTTCTATAAATAGCAGCTCATTCCTTCATTATTTCTTACGAATTCACTGAACTCTAGAGAGAGAAACTATAGAGAGAAACTATAGAGAGAGAGAAGAAGAGTATTCTGCTACTTAACTACTTTCTTATTTCAGCTCGTCTTTAAAACGATAAGGGGTGTTATTCTTTCTTATTCATGAAGAGAACTGTTGTTATTCCATTTCTTATTATTCTGTTGGAATAACCTGTATACGTGGTCTACCCTATACTTGGTGACATTCTTCTATTATTCTGTTGGAACATCCTGTCTGTGTGTTTTACACCGGACCTGGTTCCGTTTTTATTATTATTCTGTTGGAACATCCTGTCTGTGTGTTTTATACCGGACCTGGTTCCGTCTTGTTGTTATTCTGTTGGAATATCCCGTCTGTATGTTTTATACCGGACCTGGTTCCATTATTTATTATTCTGTCGGAATATCCTGTCTGTGTGTTTTATACCGTACCTGGTTCCATTATTTATTATTCTGTCGGAATATCCTGTCTGTGCGTTTACGCCGGACCTGATTCCATTATTTATTATTCTGTTGGAATAACCTGTCTGTGCGGTCTATCGCATGCATGGTAATTTCTTTTGTTATTCCATTCTTTATTATACTCAATTGGTTAAGTTTTGACTTCTATACTCCATGAAATTAGTGAAATATCCTTGATAATTGCGGTTCATCCAGTATCTTTTCATGAAAATATTCTTCTAAGTATTCTTGAATTTTACTCCACAAAGCAGTATCATGTTGACAATTTGGACGTTGTTAATTCTTGGATAAATTAATTATTGAACTTGTTTTATTGAATTCTTATATCATTGTCATCATCCTCATGTTTATAAAATGTTGAAAGTCATCTGTGGCCTGTAGTGCATAGATGGACTTGGTATGATTATGACCAGGGATTATTCGGTATAATCATGACCGTAATGTTACAAATGATGTGGTAAAAGTCCCCATTGGCCCGTAGTGCATTGATGGATAATTGTTGGCATGATCATGACCATTAATGAATATACGAATATCCTTGGCCGTAGTGCAGGGGTGATTCGATGATGTGGATTATTTTATTAAGCTGAGTCTCAGCGATCACAGTGTTGGAAAATCTTTTAAATCATAAAAGATAGTAGAGTTTATTTTCTACTTGACTCTTTTAATGGATTGCTTGTTCCGCTGCAGTTAAACTTGATGTCTATTATATTTTATCAGTTTAACATTGTTGAAGGCTAATGATAATTTATTCTGCATTATCTTAGTCATAATATTTCTTACTGGGCTAGTTGAGCTCACCCTTTCTTTCACTGTTCTCTTCAGGAAATGAGAACGTAGCTGGGGCAAGTCGGGGAACGAAGTGATGGTTCGAATGATAGTATTAGTTAGTAGTCCTCACTATTCTATGTAATGGTGTATTAATAAATGTAATGAGGACTCCTTTTGAGTATGAATACTCTCTAGAAGATAATATTTGTATTCAAACTCACAGTTTATGTTTTGTCGTATTGTACACGACAGTTGTATTAGTAAGTTGCATTTGTATTTTGTACTATGTATCTGACGACCCAAGATGGGTGATGTATACCTAATTTTGGGGGCGTCACAGTTGGTATCAGAGCTTAGGGATATGATCCCTGGCTAAGATGTGAGAATAGAACTAGGAGGGGAGAGACGGGGAATTCCTTCGCTAGTATGACCTACCTAAGTTTATTTGCATGGTATTTAATTGGTCGGTTATAATATAAGGATAAAATATGACATATCAATTAATTTTTATTTTGTGGCAGTATCTGAAAATGGCATCTGAGAATGTTGAGAATAGCAATGGAGCACAGGCGACTGTTGATTCACCTCATATCAATAATCAGGATAATGTGCATCAGGAAGGTGACAATCCTCATGCAAACAACAACATTGACCAAATGATGAATGATCAAATGTTCAGAGGCTTTATGCAATTCATGCAACAACAGGTGAAAGCGGCTCCTGTCCACAACGTAGGTGGAAATACTGGAAACTCTCTGGCGGTCACCGCTAAACAGTTTAAGGAGCTGGGACCACCGGAGTTTAAGGGAGAACCCAAACCACTTGTAGCTGAAACATGGATAAAGCAGATCACCAAGATATTTGATGTCTTGGGTTGCTCCGAGGAGCAAAAGGTTCCCTTTGCCGCCTTTATGTTGCGAGGAGAGGCAGATTACTGGTGGGAATCGATAAAGCGTACTCAACCTGCCGCACTGAAGATATCCTGGGAGAAGTTCCAAGAGCTATTTAACGACAAATACTTTCCCGAGAGTATTCGTCACATGAAGGAGGTGGAGTTCATCAAATTGGAGCAGAATAATATGACCGTGTCGCAGTACGAGGCAAAATTTGCGGAGTTATCCCGGTTTGCGTCCCACCTGGTGGATAATGAAGAAAGAATGACGCGGATGTTTTTAAGAGGTTTGAAGCCGGAGATACGTCAACATCTTGTTTCTCATAAATTGTGTTTGTATTCAGATGTTGTAAATAGGGCTCAGTTGGTGGAGCGCGATAACGAGACAACGCAACCAAAAGAGAGCAGCCGGCAAAATGATAATACCAGTGAGAGCAGTCATCGAAGCGGTGACAACAAGCGTGGAGGGAATCAACAGGCCAGAAATGGTAACCACTTCGGTGGTAATCAGGGCCAAAACAATAAGAATGGACATTTCAAGAAGAGGAGATTCAACAATGATGGAAAGACGTCAGCACCAGCACCTGTCGTTAAGGAAGGAGAACGACCACCTATCATATGTTTTAAATGCGGAGGGGAGGGGCACATCAGTCCAAACTGCGCGATGCCGTCCAAAGCATGTTATAATTGTGGAAGAGAAGGTCATTTAGCCCGATTTTGTCGTTTACCGAAGACAAATTTAGCTAGAATGGAGGCACCAAAGGCCGTCCCAGAAAAGTCAAAACCGGTTGTGCAAGGGAGAGCGTTTGTTGTGAACTCCCAGAAAGCAAGGAACCCGAATGAGGTCATCACGGGTAAGCTTATCATAAACTCTAACGAAGTCTATACTTTATTTGATACCGGTTCTACCCATTCTTTTATTTCTCCTACTTGCGCTCATCGATTAAATTTGATTCCGGGGAAATTAGACTTTGACTTAGCTGTTGAAACTCCATTGGGAGAAACCTTCATTACATCCACGGTTTATAAGTCTTGTTTGGTTCAAGTTGGTACCCACACATTACCTGTCGATCTGATTTCGTTAAAAATACTTGCATTTGACGTGATTCTAGGGATTGATTGGTTAACTACTCATCATGCAAAAATTGATTGTTTTCGTAAGGTTGTTAGCTTTTATATTCCTAATCGACCTATTATGCGAATTCAAGCAACCAAACCATTAAAATCAATCGCTGTCATCTCAAGCCATAAAGCTATTCGTTTATTGAAAAACGGATGTCAAGCTTTCTTAGCTCATGTCACAGATCTAAACAAAAATACGTCAGCTTTGAATGATATTTCTGTTGTTAATAAATTTCCTGACGTATTTCCCGAAGAACTTCCTGGCCTACCCCCAGAGCGTGAAATTGAATTTTGTATCGACCTTGAACCCGGTACAAAACCCATTTCCAAAGCCCCATATCGAATGGCTCCTATTGAACTTCAGGAGTTAAAGACCCAACTGCAGGAATTGTTAGACATTGGTTTTATTCGTCCTAGTACTTCTCCTTGGGGTGCTCCTGTTCTGTTCGTGAAGAAAAAAGATGGGAGTATGCGACTTTGTATTGATTATCGGGAGTTGAATCATGTCACCATCAAAAATAGGTATCCATTGCCACGTATTGATGACCTGTTTGACCAGTTGCAAGGAGCACAATTCTTTTCAAAGATCGATCTTCGTTCTGGATATCATCAGCTGAAGGTTAGAACTGAGGATATTCTAAAGACTGCCTTCAGAACTCGGTATGGGCATTATGAATTCTTAGTTATGTCTTTTGGATTGACTAATGCTCCTGCTGCCTTCATGGATATGATGAACAGGGTATTTAAGGAATATTTGGATCACTTTGTGGTCGTCTTTATCGATGACATCCTTGTTTATTCCAAAAGTCGTGAAGATCATGAGCAACACTTGAGACTGGTACTCCAAAAGCTTCGTGAATACAAACTTTATGCCAAGTTGAAGAAATGCGAGTTCTGGCTGGAAGAGGTAGCATTCCTTGGGCCCGTAGTGTCAAGTCGTGGAATATCTGTTGACCCGACAAAGATTGAAGCTATTCAAAGCTGGGAGCAACCTAAATCAGTAACCGAAGTACGTAGCTTTCTCGGTCTAGCTGGTTATTATCGGAGATTCGTGGAAGAATTTTCTCGAATTGCTACTCCATTAACTCAGCTGACTCGGAAAGATACAAAGTTCGGTTGGAGCGAAGAATGTGAGCAGAGTTTTCAAGAACTCAAGAGGAGACTCATTTCAGCACCTGTTCTAACAATACCATCTGGCTCGGAGGGATTTGTCATCTACAGTGATGCTTCGAGCAAAGGGTTGGGATGCGTTCTCATGCAACATAGAAAAGTCATAGCCTATGCATCAAGACAACTCAAGGAATATGAGAGGAATTATCCTACTCATGATCTAGAGTTGGCAGCTGTTGTTTTTGTACTTAAAATTTGGAGGCATTACTTGTATGGGGAGAAGGTGGAGATCTTTATGGATCATAAAAGCCTCAAATATTTCTTCACTCAAAAGGAACTCAACATGCGACAACGACGTTGGCTTGAACTGTTGAAAGATTATGATCATACCATTCAATATCATCCTGGAAAAGCGAACGTGGTAGCTGACGCATTGAGTAGAAGATCATATGCAAGTACGAGTGCGATATTGTCAACACAAAGACCCATTTTGTGTGATTTGCAAAGGATAGAGATAGAGTTAAAGACTCCAGGGACCCATGTGATGATGGCGAATATACGAGTAGAACCGACTTTAATCGATAAAGTTAAAGCTGCTCAAGATACATACCTTGAGCTGATGCGTATGAAGAAGAAAGTGCAAGAAGGTGCTATACCGGAAGCAAGAATCGATGAAGAAGGAATACTTCGAGTCAACTCCAGACTTTGTGCTCCTAACAACCCTGATTTAAAGTATGAAATCATGATGGATGTAAGACCCCGAATTTTATGAAATAAAAGTATTCAATTTTTCTTATAATTACTATTCAGTAAATGGTTAAATTGATAAAAGTTTAAAGTTATGAGTGAAATATGATTTTTTTTTCAAAATAAGCAAGTGGTTATAAAATAATCATTGTTGTCGGGGAATATTCGTTTGGTCGTGGAATATTCTTTCTGTCGGGGAATATTCGTACGACGGCGCAGCCATTTGTGGGCCCCATAACAGAATAACTGTCGGATGAAGAAAACGACAAATTTGAGTTTTTACAAATAACGGCGTAGTTGTTACCGTTAACACTGTTGGAATACTCGGTGGTTAAAATACAGTAATACGCGTTATTGCACAGTAGCACACGGTATTGCATAGTATTTTTAAAATTATTGATTCTTACGTAAGAAGGCACTACTCAATAATTGTTACAGTAATTACTGTTCAATATTTTATTTTATTGATTCAATAATTGCTGCGTTGATATTTTATATTATTGTTGTGTCAATAATTGTTGCTGCACAGTATTTTCTATTATCAGATCAATAATTCATATTATTTGAATAATATTATTAGATAACATTATTGGCAATGTCTAGAAAGTTCTGTCTAAGGAGAGGTTTGGTCATCTAATTGCGCGCCAGTAAGGAGAAATTCTTATTGGAAAGCCCCCTCTTTCCTGGGAACGGCCTGGTTGTCATAAATGTGATTCTGTAATATTATTTGTGAATAATTAATTATTGATTCATATGATAAGGAAATATTTATTTTATGTGGATATAAATGAGGGATATATTTTTATGGTTAAAAAATGAAGGAGTTAATGTTGAGATTTTTATCCGTATTTTTGTCGGAATGGAGGTATTAAAAATCAGGGTTTTTGAGATATTTTGCGGGGGTTATAATTTTTAATCCGACCGTTGGATCGTGATAATATTTGGATATGTTATACATATATAAGTTGAGTATATGCCCACAAATTTTGAACCGTTAAAAATGAACGTATGATTTATTATGAATTTTACGAGATGACTGGTTCAGAAATTGTTGAATTTTCGGAGTTTATTATTTTGATGGAAAATTCTAGAATTGGTGGGCCCCACTTGTGGTTGGTGAAGAAATGTGCTGAATTATATTTCAAATGTGGTGGGTGGGAATAGTAGCAGGTAAAGCCATCAGGTTGCAGGTCAAACCTACCAAAATTTTCCTATAAATAGAGGGCTAAGTTAGAATTGAAAATCACACCAGAAACATAAGCTTTCTCTCTTTCTCTCTCTATATTATGAAGCATATTTTGTGAGTTTTTAGATACTTGGTGAGTTGCTATTCATCAGTGCAAGTTTCCTTCAGCATCATATCCGATATCCAGTCAGAAGTACTGCTCTTTTGAGGTAAGGGATAGTAAGGGATAGTAAGGGATATTAAGGGATTTTAAGGGTTGTTATGATTTTCAGTTTCTTAATTTTTCTGATCTTCAAAAATTCTGGAAAAATTTGAAATGATATTTTGATGAGTTTTCTTGATTGTGTCCAAAAATGGTGATTTTTGGATGTATAGATTGAGAGTTATGAATTTTATGAGAAAAGACTATTTTAGAAGTAACAGCTTATAATTCCTTGTGGTTAACTCCAAAATTGATGAAATTTTTATTGGGAGTACATGTATATGATAGAAGTATACTCTGTAAATTTCAGAATTTTTAGACAAAAGTACAATTTTTGATAAATGTCTAAATATTCGGCTATTTTGGCCATATGAAAAATACTAAATGACTTTTAAAAATTCTGAGAAAAATATATGTTCACTATGGGACTATATTATGCTAAATTCCAGAAAAGAAATATTTTTAGAACTGATTTGGTATTTTTCATGAAAATGGTCTAGCTATGAGTAAATGAATTAAATATGTTTTGTGAAGAAAGAAAATTGGAAAATAGGATTTTATGGCTTGAGAATCCTATATGAGGTATATGCAGATTTTTGATGAGGGTTTTGGTTATTGATGATGAAATTGTAAGAGTTGGCATTTTATGATGATTAAATGCATTAATTAGTAAAGTGTAAACAATTTAAATAAATTGTTTATAAGCTTAAGAAATGTTATTCTTTCAATATCATTATACCGAAATATTGGTATAGATTTTATTGTAGAATTTCTACCTTTTTGAGTCGGAGTTACTATTCACGAGTTACTATTCACGACAAAATTAATTTCTTTTTCTAACCAAATTATAGTTGATTTATGAATATTACTCTGGAGATTAAAACTATATGTTGATCATATTATTTTTATCATCATATATAACATTTTTATAACCCTGATGTTAAAATTCTCTTTCACTGGAGTGTAAAGATGGGTAGATTATTGGTATGATCATGACTAGGGTTCTCTTTGGCCTGTAGTGCAAAGTTGAATTGTGACTGGTATGATCATGACCATTGAATTTATAATTGAATATCTTAAGCTTAAGTGCAAAGGTGAATTGATCAACATGGTTATAATTATTGTTTATATAAATTCTGAAATGATTATATATTTCTTTGAGATATTAATATCTTTGGCCTGTAGTGCAAAGATGAAATATTGATGAATATCTTTGGCCTGTAGTGCAAAGATGAATTGTTGATGAATATCTTTGGCCTGTAGTGCAAAGATGAATTGTTGATGAATATCTTTGGCCCGTAGTGCAAAGATGACACGTTGTTGAATATCTTTGGCCAGTAGTGCAAAGATGAACAGATGTTGAGATAAACATGACCAACTGGTGATACAAATGAATATCTTTGGCCGTAGTGCAAAGATGAAGTTATTAGTATGATTATGAACAGGAAATGTGATTTGGTGTAACCATGATCTTTGATGTTTCAGGTAAAGATAGGTGATGAAAATTATCTTCGTCCTGGATGAGAAGAGGAATTTAGAACTACAGTTATGATTATGAGTTATTCATATGATTGTGGACCAGAATTGTTGATTGATGTTACAGGGATAAAACATTATTGGTGGATTTTTAACATGGAGAAGATAATAGACTTTATAGTCTATTTGACTCTTCTAATGGATTGCTCGTTCCGCTGCAACTATGGTTGAAATTTTTATCATTTACCATATGTTCTAAATCTCTGATTTATTGTTGATGAAGGCTATTGATAATTGAATTATCTTTAGTCATGATATTCTTTACTGAGCTAGTTGTGCTCACCTTTTTGCTTCACAATTCCTTTCAGGTAATAAGAGTGTAGCTGGGTCGAGCGGGGGTAACAAGGGAATAGAACGGTGGTCATCATTTAGTAGTTATATTTGGTGAAGAAAATAGGGTGAGGCGAACCCAACGTTGGAAGGGTGTTTTGTCACTATCATACAAGATGTCTAATGACATACAACCTCGTGACATCATAAGACAGGGTTGTGCTCATCCACTTGCTGAGTATATCTATGGGCACTACCTATATAATCTTGGTGTTTGTTTGAAGTATAATTCTCAATTAGAGACAGTGGAGATAATGATAAGTCAAGAGAAGACTCACCATTAGGAAGAATATGATAGTAATCTTCTCGTTTTTCTTTGGGGTCTATTGGGTCAACCAAGGATAATTCTGTGGCCATATGATATCTATCATAACCTAGACGCGTGGCCTCCCATGTACGAAGGTTTTCTTGAGCACTTCCCAAAGATTCTAATTTCTAAAACAGTTTTTGACTATACCTTTATGTAAGGTGTTATTGTGAGGTGATGTCCACGGTTGGAACATGAGTCACATTTGGTATATATTTGTATCCAAACTCACAGCATATGTGTTGTTGTATTTTGCACGACAATTGTTGTAATAAAGTTGTAGTTGTTTTCTGTACCATGCATTTGACGACTCAGAATGGGTTGGGTGGAATGAACCTATTTTGGGGTCGTTACAGGTGGTATCAGAGCTTAGGGATATGATCTCTGGCGTAGATCGGGAAATATAACTAGGAGGGGAGAGATGAGTAAATCCTTCGCTAGTGTGTCCTACCTAAGCTTATTTGTTGGTCAGTCATAATATTGGGATATTATGTGATATGTTAATTTATTCAATTAACCCTTATTTTGAAGCTGTATTCTAGAATGATATCTGAAATACAGGAGATGAGCAATGGAGAAATCATGATGATAGGGAAGATGGAATCTGAAATGAAAGCAAGGTATTCTCAACTCTTTGAAATACCAGGTACGTAAATTTCGGGGACGAAATTTCATAAGGAGGGGAGATTGTAAGACCCCGAATTTTATGAAATAAAAGTATTCAATTTTTCTTATAATTACTATTCAGTAAATGGTTAAATTGATAAAAGTTTAAAGTTATGAGTGAAATATGATTTTTTTTCAAAATAAGCAAGTGGTTATAAAATAATCATTGTTGTCGGGGAATATTCGTTTGGTCGTGGAATATTCTTTCTGTCGGGGAATATTCGTACGACGGCGCAGCCATTTGTGGGCCCCATAACAGAATAACTGTCGGATGAAGAAAACGACAAATTTGAGTTTTTACAAATAACGGCGTAGTTGTTACCGTTAACACTGTTGGAATACTCGGTGGTTAAAATACAGTAATACGCGTTATTGCACAGTAGCACACGGTATTGCATAGTATTTTTAAAATTATTGATTCTTACGTAAGAAGGCACTACTCAATAATTGTTACAGTAATTACTGTTCAATATTTTATTTTATTAATTCAATAATTGCTGCGTTGATATTTTATATTATTGTTGTGTCAATAATTGTTGCTGCACAGTATTTTCTATTATCAGATCAATAATTCATATTATTTGAATAATATTATTAGATAACATTATTGGCAATGTCTAGAAAGTTCTGTCTAAGGAGAGGTTTGGTCATCTAATTGCGCGCCAGTAAGGAGAAATTCTTATTGGAAAGCCCCCTCTTTCCTGGGAACGGCCTGGTTGTCATAAATGTGATTCTGTAATATTATTTGTGAATAATTAATTATTGATTCATATGATAAGGAAATATTTATTTTATGTGGATATAAATGAGGGATATATTTTTATGGTTAAAAAATGAAGGAGTTAATGTTGAGATTTTTATCCGTATTTTTGTCGGAATGGAGGTATTAAAAATCAGGGTTTTTGAGATATTTTGCGGGGGTTATAATTTTTAATCCGACCGTTGGATCGTAGTAATTTTTGGATATGTTATACATATATAAGTTGAGTATATGCCCACAAATTTTGAACCGTTAAAAATGAACGTATGATTTATTATGAATTTTACGAGATGACTGGTTCAGAAATTGTTGAATTTTTGGAGTTTATTATTTTGATGGAAAATTCTAGAATTGGTGGGCCCCACTTGTGGTTGGTGAAGAAATGTGCTGAATTATATTTCAAATGTGGTGGGTGGGAATAGTAGCAGGTAAAGCCATCAGGTTGCAGGTCAAACCTACCAAAATTTTCCTATAAATAGAGGGCTAAGTTAGAATTGAAAATCACACCAGAAACATAAGCTTTCTCTCTTTCTCTCTCTATATTATGAAGCATATTTTGTGAGTTTTTAGATACTTGGTGAGTTGCTATTCATCAGTGCAAGTTTCCTTCAGCATCATATCCGATATCCAGTCAGAAGTACTGCTCTTTTGAGGTAAGGGATAGTAAGGGATAGTAAGGGATATTAAGGGATTTTAAGGGTTGTTATGATTTTCAGTTTCTTAATTTTTCTGATCTTCAAAAATTCTGGAAAAATTTGAAATGATATTTTGATGAGTTTTCTTGATTGTGTCCAAAAATGGTGATTTTTGGATGTATAGATTGAGAGTTATGAATTTTATGAGAAAAGACTATTTTAGAAGTAACAGCTTATAATTCCTTGTGGTTAACTCCAAAATTGATGAAATTTTTATTGGGAGTACATGTATATGATAGAAGTATACTCTGTAAATTTCAGAATTTTTAGACAAAAGTACAATTTTTGATAAATGTCTAAATATTCGGCTATTTTGGCCATATGAAAAATACTAAATGACTTTTAAAAATTCTGAGAAAAATATATGTTCACTATGGGACTATATTATGCTAAATTCCAGAAAAGAAATATTTTTAGAACTGATTTGGTATTTTTCATGAAAATGGTCTAGCTATGAGTAAATGAATTAAATATGTTTTGTGAAGAAAGAAAATTGGAAAATATGATTTTATGGCTTGAGAATCCTATATGAGGTATATGCAGATTTTTGATGAGGGTTTTGGTTATTGATGATGAAATTGTAAGAGTTGGCATTTTATGATGATTAAATGCATTAATTAGTAAAATGTAAATAATTTAAATAAATTGTTTATAAGCTTAAGAAATGTTATTCTTTCAATATCATTATACCGAAATATTGGTATAGATTTTATTGTAGAATTTCTACCTTTTTGAGTCGGAGTTACTATTCACGAGTTACTATTCACGACAAAATTGATTTCTTTTTCTAACCAAATTATAGTTGATTTATGAATATTACTCTGGAGATTAAAACTATATGTTGATCATATTATTTTTATCATCATATATAACATTTTTATAACCCTGATGTTAAAATTCTCTTTCACTGGAGTGTAAAGATGGGTAGATTATTGGTATGATCATGACTAGGGTTCTCTTTGGCCTGTAGTGCAAAGTTGAATTGTGACTGGTATGATCATGACCATTGAATTTATAATTGAATATCTTAAGCTTAAGTGCAAAGGTGAATTGATCAACATGGTTATAATTATTGTTTATAGAAATTCTGAAATGATTATATATTTCTTTGAGATATTAATATCTTTGGCCTGTAGTGCAAAGATGAAATATTGATGAATATCTTTGGCCTGTAGTGCAAAGATGAATTGTTGATGAATATCTTTGGCCTGTAGTGCAAAGATGAATTGTTGATGAATATCTTTGGCCCGTAGTGCAAAGACGACACGTTGTTGAATATCTTTGGCCAGTAGTGCAAAGATGAACAGATGTTGAGATAAACATGACCAACTGGTGATACAAATGAATATCTTTGGCCGTAGTGCAAAGATGAAGTTATTAGTATGATTATGAACAGGAAATGTGATTTGGTGTAACCATGATCTTTGATGTTTCAGGTAAAGATAGGTGATGAAAATTATCTTCGTCCTGGATGAGAAGAGGAATTTAGAACTACAGTTATGATTATGAGTTATTCATATGATTGTGGACCAGAATTGTTGATTGATGTTACAGGGATAAAACATTATTGGTGGATTTTTAACATGGAGAAGATAATAGACTTTATAGTCTATTTGACTCTTCTAATGGATTGCTCGTTCCGCTGCAACTATGGTTGAAATTTTTATCATTTACCATATGTTCTAAATCTCTGATTTATTGTTGATGAAGGCTATTGATAATTGAATTATCTTTAGTCATGATATTCTTTACTGAGCTAGTTGTGCTCACCCTTTTGCTTCACAATTCCTTTCAGGTAATAAGAGTGTAGCTGGGTCGAGCGGGGGTAACAAGGGAATAGAACGGTGGTCATCATTTAGTAGTTATATTTGGTGAAGAAAATAGGGTGAGGCGAACCCAACGTTGGAAGGGTGTTTTATCACTATCATACAAGATGTCTAATGACATACAACCTCGTGTCATCATAAGACAGGGTTGTGCTCATCCACTTGCTGAGTATATCTATGGGCACTACCTATATAATCTTGGTGTTTGTTTGAAGTATAATTCTCAATTAGAGACAGTGGAGATAATGATAAGTCAAGAGAAGACTCACCATTGGGAAGAATATGATAGTAATCTTCTCGTTTTTCTTTGGGGTCTATTGGGTCAACCAAGGATAATTCTGTGGCCATATGATATCTATCATAACCTAGACGCGTGGCCTCCCATGTACGAAGGTTTTTTTGAGCACTTCCCAAAGATTCTAATTTCTAAAACAGTTTTTGACTATACCTTTATGTAAGGTGTTATTGTGAGGTGATGTCCACGGTTGGAACATGAGTCACATTTGGTATATATTTGTATCCAAACTCACAGTATATGTGTTGTTGTATTTTGCACGACAATTGTTGTAATAAAGTTGTAGTTGTTTTCTGTACCATGCATTTGACGACTCAGAATGGGTTGGGTGGAATGAACCTATTTTGGGGTCGTTACAATGGAGGCGCACAACACACCGTTTGTAATCCATCCTGGAAGTACCAAAATGTATCATGATCTTCGTCATACATTTTGGTGGAGCAATATGAAGAGAGAGATAGCGTTGTTTATCTCAAGGTGTCTAACTTGTCAGCGAGTCAAAGCGGAGCATCAAGTACCAAAAGGTCCATTGCAACCACTTGAAATTCCAGAATGGAAGTGGGAGCACATTACCATGGATTTCGTTACCGGTCTTCCTAGGGTTTCTCAAGGTATTGATGCGATTTGGGTCATTGTTGATAGATTGACCAAGTCTGCTCATTTCTTACCGATACGAGAAACTTATACACTTGAACGTCTTGCTCGTATGTACATAAATGAGATTGTAAGACTGCATGGTATGCCAGTATCCATAGTTTCTGACCGAGACCCAAGATTCACTTCACGATTTTGGGTTAGTTTACAAAAAGCTATGGGCACGGAGTTACGATTTAGTTCAGCATATCATCCTCAGACGGACGGACAATCAGAGAGGACTATTCAAACTCTTGAAGATCTATTAAGACTCTGTGTCTTTGACTTCAAGGGAAGTTGGGACAAGTTCTTACCATTGGTGGAGTTTTCCTACAACAACAGTTATCAAGTAAGTATTGGCATGGCTCCATTCGAAGCATTGTATGGAAGAAAATGTCGTTCTCCAGTATGCTGGGATGAGGTGGGTGAATCAACGTTGTTGGGACCAGAGTTGGTACGTATGACTACAGAAAAGATTCAAACGATCCGACAACGTATAAAAACCTCACAAGATCGACAAAAGAGTTATGCTGATCTTCATCGGAAGGACGTGGAATTTGATGTAGGAGATCATGTGTTCTTACGTGTTGCTCCATGGAAAGGAGTTACGAGATTTGGAAAGAGAGAAAAGCTCAATCCTCGATTCATCGGTCCATTTTTAATCCTCGATCGAGTAGGAACTGTGGCTTATAGACTCGCTTTACCGCCAAGTATGTCTCGTGTTCATAACGTTTTTCACATATCCATGTTACGCAAATATGTGGAAGACCCGAACCACATTATTGAGTTAGAACCGGACGAAATAGCGGAAGATTTGACGTATGAAGAAGTTCCTGTTCAAATCTTGGATAAGAAGGAACATATTCTACGCTCCAAGGTTATACCTCAAGTCAAAGTTTTGTGGAGAAACTACGATGTTGAGGAAATGACTTGGGAGTTAGAATCTGAAATGAAATCAAGGTATCCTTATCTCTTCGACATACCAGGTACGTACCCTAATTTCGAGGGCGAAATTTCATAAGAAGGGGAGGTTGTAAGACCCCAACTTTTATAAATAAAGATGAATTTTCTATAAATGTCATTTTTGAATATTATGGAGTTAATTTGATATAATGTTATAGTTGTGGATAATATTTATAAATTTTGCAAAGTACGCAAGTTGTTATATAATATTCGATTGGTCGGGGAATATTCGTTTTAACAGAAAATATTCGTACAACGACACAATCATTGGTGGACCCCACAACAGAATTATTGTCGGATTGAGAAAACGACAAAAATATTTTATTAAAAATAACGGCGGAAATTTTACCATTGTTACTGTTGAACTACTCGGTAGTAAAAGTACAGTAATACGTGTGGTTGCATAGTAGCACACAGTATTGATTATTAATGCTTATGTGAGAAGTCACTCAGTTTGATTCAATTATTGTCAATTAATAATATAAATTATTTAGCGATAATGACGTTTTGTTTTATTCGTATTATTAACGTAATAAAACAGAAACATCTTTTTATATAAAACAGAATACTTTATTAAAGTTAGTCTATAAATAGAATATATTATATTATATTTAAAAGATTTTTCTTTAAATATGGACCGTCAGATTAAAGTAATCAATCTGGACCGTTCATAGATTAGTTACTATGCATTCTATTTTTCTATAAATAGCAGCTCATTCCTTCATTATTTCTTACGAATTCACTGAACTCTAGAGAGAGAAACTATAGAGAGAAACTATAGAGAGAGAGAAGAAGAGTATTCTGCTACTTAACTACTTCCTTATTTCAGCTCGTCTTTAAAACGGTAAGGGGTGTTATTCTTTCTTATTCATGAAGAGAACTATTGTTATTCCATTTCTTATTATTCTGTTGGAATAACCTGTATACGTGGTCTACCCTATACTTGGTGACATTCTTCTATTATTCTGTTGGAACATCCTGTCTGTGTGTTTTACACCAGACCTGGTTCCGTTTTTATTATTATTCTGTTGGAACATCCTGTCTGTGTGTTTTACACCGGACCTGGTTCCGTCTTGTTGTTATTCTGTTAGAATATCCCGTCTGTGTGTTTTACACCGGACCTGGTTCTATTATTTATTATTCTGTCGGAATATCCTGTCTGTGTGTTTTACACCGGACCTGGTTCCATTATTTATTATTCTGTCGGAATATCATGTCTGTGCGTTTACGCCAGACCTGATTCCATTATTTATTATTCTGTTGGAATAACCTGTCTGTGCGGTCTATCGCATGCATGGTGATTTCTTTTGTTATTCCATTCTTTATTATACTCAATTGGTTAAGTTTTGACTTCTATACTCCATGAAATTAGTGAAATATCCTTGATAATTGCGGTTCATCCAGTATCTTTTCATGAAAATATTCTTCTAAGTATTCTTGAATTTTACTCCACAAAGCAGTATCATGTTGACAATTTGGACGTTGTTAATTCTTGGATAAATTAATTCTTGAACTTGTTTTATTGAATTCTTATATCATTGTCATCATCCTCATGTTTATAAAATGTTGAAAGTCATCTGTGGCCTGTAGTGCATAGATGGACTTGGTATGATTATGACCAGGGATTATTCGGTATAATCATGACCGTAATGTTACAAATGATGTGGTAAAAGTCCTCATTGGCCCGTAGTGCATTGATGGACAGTTGTTGGCATGATCATGACCATTAATGAATATACGAATATCCTTGGCCGTAGTGCAGGGGTGATTCGATGATGTGGATTATTTTATTAAGCTGAGTCTCAGCGATCACAGTGTTGGAAAATCTTTTAAATCATAAAAGATAGTAGATTTTATTTTCTACTTGACTCTTTTAATGGATTGCTTGTTCCGCTGCAGTTAAACTTGATGTCTATTATATTTTATCAGTTTAACATTGTTGAAGGCTAATGATAATTTATTCTGCATTATCTTAGTCATAATATTTCTTACTGGGCTAGTTGAGCTCACCCTTTCTTTCACTGTTCTCTTCAGGAAATGAGAACGTAGCTGGGGCAAGTCGGGGAACGGTGTGATTGTCCGAATGATAGTATTTGTTAGTAGTCCTCACTATTCTATGTAATGGTGTGTTAATAAATGTAATGAGGACTCTTTTTGAGTATGAATACTCTCTAGAAGATAATATTTGTATTCAAACTCACAGTTTATGGTTTGTCGTATTGTACACGACAGTTGTATTAGTAAGTTGTATTTGTATTTTGTACTATGTATCTGACGACCCAAGATGGGTGATGTATATCTAATTTTGGGGGCGTCACATTACAGGTTAAGTCTGATTCGGCGTGCTAACATTTTCCTATAAATAGAGGGTTAAGTTAGAATTGAAAATCACACCAGAATTTATAAATTTTTTCTCTTTTTCTCTCTAGATTATTGAGTGTATTTTGTGAGTATGTAGATACTCTGTGAGTTTCTATTCATCAGTGCAAGTTTTCTTCAGCCTTATACCGATCAGAAGTACTGCTCTTTTGAGGTAAGGGATAGTAAGGGATTTTAAGGGTTGTTATGATTTTCAGTTTCGTAATTTTTCTGACCTTCAAAAATTCTGGAAAAATTTGAAATGATATTTTGATGAGTTTTCTTGATTGTGTCCAAAAATGGTGATTTTTGGATGTATAAATTAAGAGTTTTGAATTTTATGAGAAAAGACTATTTTAAAAGTAACCGCTTATAATTCCTTATGGTTAACTCTAAAATTGATGAAATTTTTATTGGATGTATATCTATATAATATCAGTGTACTCTGTGAATTTCAGAATTTTTGGATAAAAGTACAATTTATGATAAATATCTAAATATTCGGCGGTTTTGGCCATATGAAAAATAGTAAATGAGTTTTAAAAATTCTGAGAAAAATATATGTTCAATATGGGACTATATTCTGCTAAATCCCAGAAAAGAAATATTTTTGGAATTGATTTTATATTTTTCATGAAAATGGACTAGTTATGAGTAAATGAATTAAATATGTTATGTGAAGTAAAAAAATTGGAAAATAGGATTTTATGGCTTAAGAATCCTATATGAGGTATATGCAGATTGTTTATGAGGGTTTTGGTTGTTGGTAATGAAATCTTATGAGTTTGGCATTTCAGGATGATTAAAATGCATTATTTAGTAAAGTGTAAACAATTAAAATAAATTATTTATAAGTTTAAGAAATGCTATTCTTTCAATATCATTATACCAAAATATTGGTATAAATTTTATTGTGGAATTTTTATCTTTTTGTGTCGGAGTTACTATTCATGAGTTACTATTTATGAGTTACTATTCACGAGTTACTATTCACGGGTACTATTCATGACAAAAATTGGTTTCTTTTTCTGACCAAATTATCGTTGATTTATGATTGTTGCTCTTGAAAATAAATGCAGTTGTTGATAATATTATTTTTATTATCATATATAACATTTTTATAACTCTGATGTTGAATTTCTCTTTAACTTGAGTGTAAAGATGGGTAAATTATTGGTATGATCGTGATTGAGGAATATCTTTGGCCTGTAGTGCAAAGATGAATTGTTAACTGGTATGATCATGACCATTGAATTTATAATTGAATATCTTTAGCTTAAGTGTAAAGATGAATTGATTAACATGGTTATAATTATTGTTTATAAAAATTCTGAAATGATTATATATTTCTTTGAGATATGAATATATTTGGCATGTAGTGCAAATATGAACTATTGAGGAATATCTTTGGCTTGTAGTACAAAGATGAACTGTTGATGAATATATTTAGCCTGTAGTGTAAATATGAACTGTTGAGAAATATCTTTGGCCTGTAGTGCAAAGATGAATTGTTGGTGAATATCTTTGGCTCGTTGTGCAAAGATGATCTGTTGTTGAATATCTTTGACCTGTAGTGCAAAGATGGTCTGTTGATGAATATCTTTGGCCCGTAGTGCAAAGATGAATTTATTAATATGATTATAAACATGAACTGTGATTTGGTATAACCATGATCTTTGATGTTTCAGGTGATGAAAATTATCTTTGTCCTGGATGAGAAAAGAAATTTAGAACAACAATTACGATTATGAGTTATTCATATGATTGTGGAAAGGAACTGTTGAGTGATGTTACAGGGATAAAACATTGTTGGTGGATTTTTAACATGGAGAAGATAATAGACTTTATGGTCTATTTGACTCTTCTAATGGATTGCTCGTTCCGCTGTAACTATGGTTGAAAATTTTTATCATCTACCATATGTTCTAAATCTCTGATTTATTACTGATGAAGACTATTGATAATTTAATTATCTTTAGTCATGATATTCTTTACTGAGCTAGTTGTGCTCACCCTTTTGCTTCACAATTCCTTTCAGGTAATAAGAGTGTAGCTGGGTCGAGCGAGGGTAACGGGGAAATAGAACGGTGATCTCTAGCTGTGGATGTTCTCCCGAAGCAGTATAAAAAAGTTCATTTAGTAATTTTATTTGGTGAATCCAATAGGGTAAGGTGTACCCAACGTTGGAAGGGTGGTTTGCCACTACCATACAAGATGTCTAATGACATACAACCTCGTGTCATCATAAGACAGGATTGTGCTCATCCACTTGCTGAGTATATTTACGAGCACTACCTATATAATCTTGGTGTTTGTTTGAAGTATAATTCTCAATTATAGACAGTGGAGATAATTATAAGTCAAGAGAAGACTCACCATTGGGAAGAATATGATAGTAATCTTCTCGTTTTTTCTTTGGGGTCTATTGGGTCAACCAATGATAATTCTGTGGCCATATGATATCTATCATAACCTAGACGCATGACCTCTCATGTACAAAGGTTTCCTTGAGCACTTTCTAAAGATTCTAATTTCTAAAACAGTTTTTGACTATACCTTTATGTAAGGTGTCATTGTGAGGTGCTGTCCACGGTTGGGACATGAGTCACATTTGGTATATATTTGTATCCAAACTCATAGCATATGTGTTATTGTATTTTGCATGACAATTGTTGTAATAAAGTTGTAGTTATTTTCTGTACCATGTATTTGGCGACTCAGAATAGGTTGGATGGAATGAACCTATTTTGGAGTTATCACACTCCTGAAGATTTTTGTCATCTCTCTATTGGGGTATGTAATTAAATTAATTAATGTATTATTTTAAAGTTTCTTGCCTTAAAAGCATGCAAGAGACTTATTGGTTGGTCTGGTTTTATTGCAGGATTACAATGGGCTTGAAACCTAGCAAGAGCCCCAAGTTTTGGGAGGAAATTTGCTGCAATTACTCATAAATCGAATCAAAAATTGTCAAGTGTTCTGAAATTAAGATTGCTATGGCTGTTGGAGAATCAGAATTGACGAAGAATTTGTATATGTTGCATTTTGAAATCCATGGACGAATGGCGGTGACTACTGATTCGAGAACCTTGAAGAAACAGTTGGAGGAGCGGTTGAACCCTCGCGTTGTAACTTCAGTGCTTGTGCAGTTGGGAACCGTTTTGTTCTTTTCAGGGGGAAGGAGTCAACATGCAACCAATGAATGATACCTTCATATTGGACTTAAACTCCGACAACCCAGGATGGAGACATGTAAAAGTGGGTTTTCCACGCCCTGGGTGTTGGGGACACACACATTTTCTTGCGTAAATGGGTCTATTCTAGATGTCTTTGGGTAGTATGGCTTACTATGGAGTTTCTCAAGTGAGCTGCAAGTGAAAATTTTTAATGCTATGTTTGAACTCTGGAAAAAAAATTTAAAGATAAACAAAGGAAGTTCAGAACACAAGCTGAAATTTTACAAGAAGGCAGTGAGCTTACCTGTGTTAGACTCAAGGAAATGAACTTATCTGACTCAATCCTTGGTTTGGAAAGGCATTCCTCTCTGCCTACAGCTCTTAAATAAGATGTGGAAGCAGTGCAAATTAGTAACGGGCTGGTTGGTTTTGAAGCTAAGTTGCAGCAGTTTAGAGATCTGAGGAGGATCTGTATATAAGAGTGAATACAAGTTATTTTATGCATAAGTTCGAGGGAATTTTCTTGAGATTTCAGTGATACGTTCAGCCTTCATGTGAACGTTTGTTCAGCCTATGGGTGAACATTTATTTTATTGGAGTTCGGTGATACGTTCAGTCTTCGTGCGAACATTCATTCCTCCTATGAGCGAACATTTATTTTAATGGAGTTCGGTGATACGTTTGGCCTTCGTGCGAACGTTTATTCAGCCTATGGACGAACATTTATTTTTATTGTGCGTTCAGTCTTCGTGCGAACGTTTGTTCAGCCTTTGTGCGAATTTTGGTGTTTTTAGAGGTTCGTTGATGTGTGTTCAGCCTTTGGGTGAACAATTATTATTTTATGTTTGGAGATACGTTCAGCTTTTGTGCCAATTTTGGTGTTTTCAGAGGTTCAGTGGTATGTTCAGCCTTTAGGTGAACAATTATTTTATAAGTATCAATACCTATTGCCTACACACTTAAAAGAATATTGAGGGAGCTAAGAGCTAGCTAGCTAGCAAACTTGAGCACTTAACTATATATAATTAAACACCATTAACAATGGATCATAGCAAGAAGCCTTACTTAGTTGTTATCGCGATACAATCGATATATGCACGTATGTTTTTGCTCTCCAAGGTGGCATTCGATTTGGGTATGAATACATTCATGTTTATGTTCTATAGACAGTGTGACGCCCCTAAAAATAGGTATACATCACCCATCTTAGGTCGCCAGATACATGGTACAGAATTCAAATACAACTGTCGTATACAATACGACAAAACATAAACTGTGAGTTTGAATACAAATATTGTCTACTAGAGAGTATACAAACTCAAAAGGAGTCCTCATTACAATTATTATTACATTATTTCACAGAATAGTGAGGACTACTAATGCTATCCTCTGGACCATCACTCTGTTCCCCGACTCGTCCCAGCTATATTCTCATTTCTTGAAGAGAATAGTGAAAGAAAGGGTGAGCTCAACTAGCCCAGTAAGAACTATTATGACTAAGATAATGCAAAATAAATTATCATTAGCCTTCAACAGTGTTAAACTGATAAAATATAATAAACATCAAGTTTAACTGCATCGGAACAAGCAATCCATTAGAAGAGTCAAGTAGAGAATAAAATCTACGATCTTCTATGATTTAAAAGGTTTTTCAACAATGTTATCGATGGGACTCAGCTTAATAAAATAATCCATATCATCGAATCACCCCTGCACTACGGCCAAGGATATTCTTTAGTATCACGACCACAATTATCCATGCACTACGGGCCAAGAATATTTGTGTATTCATTAATGGTCATGATCATGCCAACAACTGTCCATCAATGCACTACGGGCCAATGAGGACTTTTACCACATCATTTGTAACATTACGGTCAGGATTATACCGAATAATCTCTGGTCATAATCATACCAAGTCCATCTATGCACTACAGGCCACAGATGACTTTCAACATTTTATAAACACGAGGATGATGACAATGATATAAGAATTCAATAAAACAAGTTCAATAATTAATTTATCCAAGAATTAACAACGTCCAAATTGTCAACATGATACTGCTTTGTGGAGTAAAATTCAAGAATACTTAGAAGAATATTTTTATGAAAAAATTCTGGATGAAACGCAATTATCAAGGATATTCTACAAATTTCATGGAGTATAGAAGTCAAAACTTAACCAACTGAGTATAATAAAGAATGAAATAACAAAAGAAATCACCATGCATGCGATAGACCGCACAGACAGGTTATTCCAACAGAATAATAAATAATGGAATCAGGTCTGGCGTAAACGAACAGACAGGATATTCCGACAGAATAATAAATAATGGAACCAGGTCCGGTGTAAAACACACAGACAGGATATTCCGACAGAATAATAAATAATAGAACCAGGTCCGGTGTAAAACACACAGACGGGATATTCTAACAGAATAACAACAAGACGGAACCAGGTCCGGTGTAAAACACACAGACAGGATGTTCCAACAGAATAATAGAAGAATGCCACCAAGTATAGGGTAGACCGCGTATACAAGTTATTCCAACAGAATAATAAGAAATAGAATAACAACAGTTCTCTTTATGAATAAGAAAGAATAACACCCCTTACCGTAGAAAGAACTGAATATACGAGTAAGAAAGTAGCAGAATACTTTTCTATAGTTTCTCTATAATTTCTCTCTCTGGAGTTTCAGTGAATTCGTAAGAAATAATGAAGGAATGAACTTCTATTATTCGGACGAAGTTTCACAGTTTCAACATATCAATATTTTCTTTTCAAAGTGCTGACCAATAAGAAAAACCAACACATGCCAATTAAAAGTTTTAACCAATTAGAATGCACTCTTTATCAATAATATCGCATGACTGAAAAGTTTGGCCAACTAAAGTTCAAGTTTGAAAAAAAAACCACCCACATCCTGCCAATTAATGCTAGCAATTGTCATTCTTTGAAAATAATTAAGGTCCCTCTTTATCAACATCAACAATATATAAATACATATATAAACAACATTCCACCACATTTGTAGAATGCTGACAAATGGTCTCCACCCATTTCAATACTCCACCAAAAATCTATATATATATATATATATATATATATATATATATATATATATATATATATATATATATATATATATATATATATTCACATGCAATACATTACACCCACACATTTATAATATATATATATATAACTATAACAACCTTCCACCCACGGTATTTCCCCCACCCTTATTTCAATTCTTCATCCCACATGTGGCCCCCACATGTGGCCCATCTTTATTATATAAAATAATTTTCTATCGATTATTTTGAAAAATGGGTAAATGGGGTTCATAAAATAAGTAAAATTTACATCAAATACCATGGCAATAATTAAACAAAATTGAGTGACTTTTCACGTAAGCATCAATAATCAATACCGTGTGCTACTATGCAACCACGCGTATTACTGTACTTTTACTACCAAGTATTGTAACAGTATTAACGGTAAAACTTCTGCCGTTATTTTCATAAAAATATTTTTGTCGTTTTCTAACTACGACAGTACTTTTGTTGTGGGGTCCACCAATGATTGTGTCGTCGTACGAATATTTTCCGACAAAAAGAATATTTTCCGACCAATCGAATATTTATAACAACTTGCATACTTTACAAAATTTTTAAATACTACCCACAACTATAACACTATCTCAAATCCACACCATAATATTAAAAAAAATATTTCGAGAAATTTAAATTTTTATTTATAAAATCTGGGGTCTCACAATCTCCCCTCCTTATAGAATTTCGCCCTCGAAATTGACGTACGTACTTAGTATGCCGAACAGATTAGGACACTTCGTCAGATTCTAACTCTTGAGGTATAACCTTTAAGCGTAGAATATATTCCAGGATTTTAACAGGTACATCTTTATACGTTAAATCATCCGCTATCTCGTCCGGTTTTAAATCAATAATATGGTTCAGGTCGTCCACATATTTACGTAACATCGATAAGTTAAAAACGTTATGAACACGCGATATACTTGGCGGTAAAACGAGTCTATAAGCCATAGTTCTTACTCGATCAAGTATTTCAAATGGGTCAATTAAATCGAGGGTTGAGATTTCCTCTCTTCGTCGATTCTTGCTTCTAGAATAACGCCCTTTTGAACCTTCTTCTTTACATTCATCAGCTCTGAGTATGTAGCTTGAACGACTTTAACTCTATTGATTAAGATCGATTCTAATTGTATATTCGTTATCTTCACGTGGGTCCCTAGAATTTTTAACTCTATCTTCATCATTTGTAAGTTATACGAAATGGGTCTTTGTGTTAACAACATCGCACTCGCATACGATCTTCTACTCAACGTGTCAGCTACCATGTTCGCACTTCCACGATGATATTGAGTGGTACGATCGTAATCTTCAACAGCTCGAGCCAACGTCTTTGGCGCATTATACGTTCGTTTTGGTTGAAGAATTATTTGAGGGTTTAAGAAATGGGTTTTGTACTGGGGTCAATATAAAATTCGATTTCATACTCTAGGGTAGGCTAAGAAGTCTTCAGGAATACGTCAAGAAATTTATTAACGATAAAAATATCATTCAAAACTGTGACCCTCATCCAAGACTTAGACAACACGTCACATTAATACCTATCAACTTGCCATCGTCATTTACAACGTCTCCTACGGAAAGTCTGGCTTCGGTGCATTCCACACAAGGAAGTCAACAACGAAAGGCTTAGGGCTCTTTACTTATGGCTTGATATAACAATGATTGACTTTAGTGGTTTGGTTGCTTGAATTCGCATAACAGATTGGTTAGGAATATATAAGCTAACAACCTTACGAAAAGCATGATGAGTAGTTAACCAATAGTTTCCAAATATCACATCAAAGAAAAGTATTTTCAAAGAGATAAGATCGACATGTAACGTGAAAGTGTCGATTTGAATTAAACAATATTTATAAATAGTAGAGTTAACGAAGGTTCCTCCAAACAGAGTTTCAACAGATAAGTCTAATTATTATTATTTTTTTAAGAGCCAAGTTTAAACGTTGAACACAACTAGGTGAAATACAAGAGTGGGTAGAACCAGTGTCGAATAAGGTACAAACTTCGCAAGGGTTTATGATTAGCTTACTCACGATAACTTTATTTGGGTTCCTCACTTGTTGGGAAGTCATGACAACCGCTCTCCCTTGAGCTACCCGACTTTGACTTGTCTGGGGTAGCATTTGGTGTCATCACTATCGTTGGAATTGACTTTAGTATAGGGCATATTCCACCCTCAACTGCTTCATCATACTCCTGATTCATGATCTGAATCATCAATCTTCGATCCATATCGAGTTCAGATTGACCGCTCTGTACAGGGTAATTCAAAACTCGATGTTGGATCCTCCCAATTGCTGTCCAAAAAGAGAAATGTATATCATCTATTTTAGTTTTTTTGGATCGGACGTCTCTTTCTACAATATCAACACGTCGTGCGGCTTTTACCCACGCATCCTTTATTCTCACTCGTTCAGTTGTTTCTTCTTTCAGCTGATCCTTGATATTTGAATTCTCAGATTCCAACTTTAATATCTTACACTCTGCCAAAGCGTGATTTTGTTCGAGTATCACATATCGGGTAACACAATTTTGAATCGTTCCATCTCTTTGCTCCACGACCGTCTGCCGTTCTTCAGCCTGCTCTTCTAACTCATGAACACGATTTTGTAATTCTAAGTTTTGATCATAAACTTCTTCTAACCAATTCTCCTCAGGTTCCTCTTCTTCCTCTTCTTCCTCACTCTCAGCTGTTACCTCTGCCACTAGCTCGGGTGCAACTATTAGTTCTTCACTTACCACGTAGATATCTCTAATTCCTTCTTCGCCTGATATTACATTATCCTGGTTGGTGATTAGAGGTGTCACGGTCTCATTCACTCCATTGTTGACATTTTCAGCTGCCATTTTCAAATACTGCCACAAAACAAAAGGTTAATTGACATGCAACATATTATCTCTATATTCTGACCAACCAATTAAATACCAAAAATTTTAGGTAGGTCATACTAGCGAAGGAATTCTCCGTCTCTCCCCTCCTAGTTCTAGTCTCACATCTTAGCCAGGGATCATATCCCTAGCTTTGATACCAACTGTGACGCCCCCAAAAATAGGTATACATCACCCATCTTGGGTCGCCAGATACATGGTACAGAATTCAAATACAACTGTCGTGTACAATACGACAAAACATAAACTGTGAGTTTGAATATAAATATTATCTACTAGAGAGTATACAAACTCAAAAAGAGTCCTCATTACAATTATTATTACATTATTTTACAGAATAGTGAGGACTACTAATGCTATCCTCTGGACCATCACTCCGTTCCCCGACTCGTCCCAGCTATATTCTCATTTCTTGAAGAGAACAGTGAAAGAAAGGGTGAGCTCAACTAGCCCAGTAAGAAATATTATGACTAAGATAATGCAAAATAAATTATCATTAGCCTTCAACAGTGTTAAACTGATAAAATATAATAAACATCAAGTTTAACTGCATAGGAACAAGCAATCCATTAGAAGAGTCAAGTAGAGAATAAAATCTACTATCTTCTATGATTTAAAAGGTTTTTCAACACTGTTATCGCTGGGACTCAGCTTAATAAAATAATTCATATCATCGAATCACCCCTGCACTACGGCCAAGGATATTCTTTAGTATCACGACCACAATTATCCATGCACTACGGGCCAAGAATATTTGTGTATTCATTAATGGTCATGATCATGCCAACAACTGTCCATCAATGCACTACGGGCCAATGAGGACTTTTACCACATCATTTGTAATATTACGGTCATGATTATACCGAATAATCCCTGGTCATAATCATACCAAGTGTAAGACCCCGAATTTTATGAAATAAAAGTATTCAATTTTTTCTTATAAATTATAATTCAGTAAATAGTTAAATTGATAAAAAGTTAAAGTTATGGGTGAAATGTGAAAATTTTTCAAAATAAACAAGTGGTTATAAAATAATCATTGTTGCCGGTGAATATTCGTTGGTCGTAGAATATTCTTTCTGTCGGAGAATATCCGTACGACGGCGCAGCTATTTGTGGGCCCCATAACAGAAAACGGTCGGATGAAGATAACGACAAAAATTGAGTTTTTATAATTAACGGTGTAGTTATTACCGTTAACACTGTTGGAATACCCGGTGGTTAAAATACAGTAATACGCGTTATTGCACAGTAGCACACGGTATTGCACAGTATTTTTGAAATTATTGATTCTTACTTAAGAAGGCACTACTGAATAATTGTCACTGTAATTACTGTTCAATATTTTATTTTATTGATTCAATAATTGCTGCGTTGATATTTTAGATTATTGTTGTTTCAATAATTGTTGCTGCACATCATCTCTATTATCAGATCAATAATTCATATTATTTGAATAATATTATTATATAGCATTATTGACAATGTCTAGAAAATTCTGTCTAAAGAGAGGTTTGGTCATCTAATTGTGCGCCAATAAGGAGAAATCATTATTGGAAAGCCCCCTCTTTCATGGAAACGACTTGGTTGCTAGTACTGTGATTCTGTAATATTATTTGTAAATAATTAACTATTTATATGATGAGAAAAATATTAATTTTATGTGAATATAGATGGAGAAAATTTTTAATGTGACAATGGTTGAAAAATTATATTTTATCTTTTTTGATAAAAATAATTTATTATTATATTTAATAATATAATAATGGTGATAGTTTTACAATAAATGTGAGATATATGAGTATATGTGGAGGAAGAGTATTTTTGTTGTATTAAATAATTAACATATGTTTTGTGTGTAAGACCCCGAATTTTATGAAATAAAAGTATTCAATTTTTCTTATAATTACTATTCAGTAAATGGTTAAATTGATAAAAGTTTAAAGTTATGAGTGAAATATGATTTTTTTTCAAAATAAGCAAGTGTTTATAAAATAATCATTGTTGTCGGAGAATATTCGTTTGGTCGTGGAATATTCTTTCTGTCGGGGAATATTCGTACGACGGCGCAGCCATTTGTGAGCCCCATAATAGAATAACTGTCGGGTGAAGAAAACGACAAATTTGAGTTTTTACAAATAACGGCGTAGTTATTACCGTTAACACTGTTGGAATACCCGGTGGTTACAATACAGTAATACGCGTTATTGCACAGTAGCACACGGTATTACATAGTATTTTTAAAATTATTGATTCTTACGTAAGAAGGCACTACTCAATAATTGTTACAGTAATTACTGTTCAATATTTTATTTTATTGATTCAATAATTGCTACGTTGAAATTTTATATTATTGTTGTTCAATAATTGTTGCTGCACAGTATTTTCTTTTATCAGATCAATAATTCATATTATTTGAAAAATATTATTAGATAGCATTATTGGCAATGTCTAGAAAGTTCTGTCTAAGGAGAGGTTTGGTCATCTAATTGCGCGCTAGTAAGGAGAAATCCTTATTGGAAAGCCCCATCTTTCCTGGGAACGGCCTGGTTGTCATAGATGTGATTCTGTAATATTATTTGTGAATAATTAATTATTGATTCATATGATAAGGAAATATTTATTTTAAGTGGATATAAACGAGTGATATATTTTTGTGGTTAAAAATGAAGGAGTTAATGTTGAGGTTTTTATCCGTATTTTTGTCGAAAAGGAGGTATTAAAAAATTAGGGTTTTTGAGATATTTTGCGGGGGTTATAATTTTTAATCCGACCGTTGGATCGTGATAATATTTGGATATGTTATACATATATAAGTTGAGTATATGTCCACAAATTTTGAACCGTTAAAAATGAACATATGATTGGTTATGAATTTTACGAGATGACTGGTTCAGAAATTGTTGAATTTTCGGTGTTAATCATTTTGGTGGAAAATTCTAGAATTGGTGGGCCCCACTTGTGGTTGGTGAAGAAATGTGCTGAATTATATTTCAAATGTGGTAGGTGAGAATAGTAGCAGGTAAAGCCATCAGGTTGCAGGTCAAACCTACCAAAATTTTCCTATAAATAGAGGGCTAAGTTAGAATTGAAAATCACACCAGAAACATAAGCTTTCTCTCTTTTTCTCTCTATATTATGAAGCATATTTTGTGAGTTTTTAGATACTTGGTGAGTTATTATTCATCAGTGCAAGTTTCCTTCAGCATCATATCCGATATCCAGTCAGAAGTACTGCTCTTTTGAGGTAAGGGATAGTAAGGAATATTAAGGGATTTTAAGGGTTGTTATGATTTTCAGTTTCGTAATTTTTCTGACCTTTAAAAATTCTGGAAAAATTTGAAATGATATTTTGATGAGTTTTCTTGATTGTGTCCAAAAATAGTAATTTTTGGATGTATAGATTGAGAGTTATGAATTTTATGAGAAAAGACTATTTTAAAAGTAACAGCTTATAATTCCTTGTGGTTAACTCCAAAATTGATGAAATTTTTATTGGGAGTACATGTGTATGATAGAAGTATACTCTGTAAATTTCAGAATTTTTGGACAAAAGTACAATTTTTGATAAATGTCTAAATATTCGGTGGTTTTGGCCATATGAAAAATAGTAAATGAGTTTTAAAAATTCTGAGAAAAATATATGTTCAATATGGGACTATATTATGCTAAATTCCAGAAAAGAAATATTTTTGGAACTGATTTGGTATTTTTCATGAAAATGGACTAGTTATGAGTAAATGAATTAAATATGTTATGTGAAGTAAGAAAATTGGAAAATAGGATTTTATGGCTTGAGAATCCTATATGAGGTATATGCAGATTTTTGATGAGGGTTTTGATTATTGGTGATAAAATCTTACGAGTTTGGTATTTTAGAATGATTGAATGCATTATTTAGTAAAGTGTAAACAATTTAAATAAATTGTTTATAAGCTTAAGAAATATTATTCTTTCAATATCATTATACCGAAATACTGGTATGGATTTTATTGTGGAATTTCTACCTTTTTGTGTCGAGTTACTATTCATGAGTTACTATTCACGAGTTACTATTCACGATAAAAATTGGTTTCTTTTTTCTAACCAAATTATAGTTGAGTTATGAATATTACTCTTGAGATTAAAACTATGTATTGATTATATTGATTTTATTATCATATATAATATTTTTATAACCCTGATGTTGAAATTCTCTTTCACTAGAGTGTAAAGATGGGTAGATTATTGGTATGATCATGACTAGGGTTCTCTTTGGCCTGTAGTGCAAAGTTGAATTGTGACTGGTATGATCATGACCATTGAATTTATAAGTGAATATCTTTAGCTTAAGTGCAAAGGTGAATTGATCAACATGGTTATAATTATTGTTTATATAAATTCTGAAATGATTATATATTTCTCTGAGATATTAATATCTTTGGCCTGTAGTGCAAAGATGAAATATTGATGAATATCTTTGGCCTTTAGTGCAAAGATGAATTGTTGATGAATATCTTTGGCCCGTAGTGCAAAGATGACATGTTGTTGAATATCTTTGGCCAGTAGTGCAAAGATGAACAGATGTTGAGATAAACATGACCAACTGGTGATACAAATGAATATCTTTGGACGTAGTGCAAAGATGAAGTTATTAGTATGATTATGAACAGGAAATGTGATTTGGTGTAACCATGATATTTGATGTTTCAGGTAAAGATATGTGATGAAAATTATCATCGTCTTGGATGAGAAGAGGAATTTAGAACTACAGTTATGATTATGAGTTATTCATATGATTGTGAACCAGAATTGTTGATTGATGTTACAGGGATAAAACATTGTTGGTGGATTTTTAACATGGAGAAGATAATAGACTTTATAGTCTATTTGACTCTTCTAATGGATTGCTCGTTCCGCTGCAACTATGGTTGAAATTTTTATCATTTACCATATGTTCTAAATCTCTGATTTATTGTTGATGAAGGCTATTGATAATTGAATTATCTTTAGTCATGACATTCTTTACTGAGCTAGTTGTGCTCACCCTTTTGCTTCACAATTCCTTTCAGGTAATAAGAGTGTAGCTGGGTCGAGCGGGGGTAACAAGGGAATAGAACGGTGGTCATCATTTAGTAGTTATATTTGGTGAAGAAAATAGGGTGAGGCGAACCCAACGTTGGAAGGGTGTTTTGTCACTATCATACAAGATGTCTAATGACATACAACCTCGTGTCATCATAAGACAGGGTTGTGCTCATCCACTTGCTGAGTATATCTATGGGCACTACCTATATAATCTTGGTGTTTGTTTGAAGTATAATTCTCAATTAGAGACAGTGGAGATAATGATAAGTCAAGAGAAGACTCACCATTGGGAAGAATATGATAGTAACCTTCTCATTTTTTCTTTGGGGTCTATTGGGTCAACCAAGGATAATTCTGTGGCCATATGATATCTATCATAACCTAGAAGCATGGGCTCCCATGTACGAAGGTTTCCTTGAGCACTTCCCAAAGATTCTAATTTCTAAAATAGTTTTTGACTATACCTTTATGTAAGGTGTTATTGTGAGGTGATGTCCACGGTTGGAACATGAGTCACATTTGGTATATATTTGTATCCAAACTCACAGCATATGTGTTGTTGTATTTTGCACGACAATTGTTGTAATAAAGTTGTAGTTATTTTCTGTACCATGTATTTGACGACTCAGAATAGGTTGGGTGGAATGGACCTATTTTGGGGTTGTCACATTGTGTGTCGGTAGACCCCATTTCTTGACTGAAATTTGATTATAGCCTGTAAAATCGCCCGTTTATGAATTTCGGTCAATTTTTGTTTGGAAGTTGGAAAAACTTTCTTCTGCAAAGTTGTAGAGAATTGAATTTCCTATAAAAAATTGCGAGATTCGAATTTTCTGATAAAAAGACTATTTTCTATGAATTGTTGAAGTTTCAGAAAATAAAATGATTTTTATTAAAATTGAGCGGGACCCACTCTTATTTAAAACATGTGGGCTGCTTGTTTTTCTTCCAAGTTGGCATGCTTGATGGTTGAACTTGATTGGTACGTGGAAGGATAAAATAAATAATAATTTTTATTATTTTAGTCTCCTTTGGCGTTCTAGCATTTTTCTATAAATAGGTGCTTAAGTTAGAATTGAAAATCACACCAGAAACAAGTTTTTTTTCTCTCTATATTATCAAGCATATTTTTGAGAGTATTTAGATACTTTGAAGAGTTGCTATTTAGTAGAAGTTTCCTTCGATTTTTCATCCGATATTCAAGTCAGAAGTACTACTCTTTTGAGGTAAGGGATTTTAAGGGTTATTATGTTTTTCAGTTTGTAATTCTTCTGACCTTCAGAAAATTCTGAAAAAATTTAAAATAATATTTTGATGAATTTTATTGATTGTGTCCAAAAATGGTGATTTTTTGATGTATAGATTAAGAGTTATGAATTTTACGGAGAAAGACTATTTTAAAAGTAACCGCTTATAACTCCTTGTGGTTAACTCCAAAATTGATAAAAATTTTATTAGAGGTATATCTATATAATATCAGTGTACTCTGTGAATTTCAGAATTTTTGGATAAAAGTACAATTTATGATAAATGTCTAAATATTCGGCGGTTTTGGCTATATGAAAAATAGTAAATGAGTTTTAAAAATTCTGAGAAAAATATATGTTCAATATGGGACTATATTCTGCTAAATCCCAGAAAAGAAATATTTTTAGAACTGATTTGATATTTTTCATGAAAATAGACTAGTTATGAGTAAATAAATTAAATATGTTATGTGAATTAAGAAAATTGGAAAAATAGGATTTTATGGCTTGAGAATCCTGTATGAGGTATATACAAATTTTTGATGAGGGTTTTTGATTATTGGTGATGAAATCTTTTGAGTTTAGCATTTTAAGATGATTAAATGCATTATTTAGTAAATTGTAAACAATTAAAATAAATTGTTTATAAGCTTAAGAAATATTATTATTTTAATATCATTATATCGAAATATTGATATGAATTTTATTGTGAAATTTCTACCTTTTTTCAAGTCGAGTTACTATTCATGAATTACTATTCACGAGTTACTATTCACGAGCTACTATTCATGAGTTACTATTCACGAATTACTATTCACGACAAAATTGATTTCTTTTTCTGACCAAATTATAGTTGATTTATGAATATTACTTTTGAGATTAAATCTATATGTTGATTATATTGATTTTATTATCATATATAACATTTTTATAACCCTAATGATGATATTTCTCTTTGACTTGAGTGTAAAGATGGGTAGATTTTTGGTATGATCATGACTATGGGTTCCCTTTGGCCAGTAGTGCAAAGTTGAATTGTTGACTGGTATGATCATGACCATTGAATTTATAATTGAATATCTTTAGCTTAAGTGCAAAGATGAATTGATCAACATGGTTACAATTATTGTTTATATAAATTCTAAAATGATTATATATTTTTTTGAGATATTAATATATTTGGCCTATAGTGTAAATATGAACTGCTGATGAATATATTTGGCCTGTAGTGCAAATATGAACTGTTGTTGAATATCTTTGGCATGTAGTGCAGAGATGAACTGGTGATGAATATCTTTGGCCCATAGTGCAAAGATGACCTGTGGTTGAATATATTTGGCCAGTAGTGCAAAGATGAATTGTTGATGAATATCTTTGGCCCGTAGTGCAAAGATGACATGTTGTTGAATATCTTTGGCCAGTAGTGCAAAGATGAACATGTGTTGAGATGAACATGACCAACTGGTGATACAAATGAATATCTTTGGCCGTAGTGCAAAGATGAAGTTATTAGTATGATTATGAACAGGAACTGTGATTTGGTGTAACCATGATCTTTGATGTTTCAGGTAAAGATAGATGATAAAAATTATCTTCGTCCTGGATGAGAAGAGGAATGTAGAACTACAACTATGATTATGAGTTATTCATATGATTGTGGACCAGAATTGTTGATTGATGTTACAGGGATAATGTAAGACCCCAAATTATTAATAAATGAAATTTAATTTCCTCTATTTATTATTCTGAAATAGTAAGGGTTGATTTGATTAATGTAGTTAGTTATGGGTGAAATGCGCAAATATTTTAAATAAGCAAGTGGTTATAAAATATTCATTGTTGTCGGGGAATATTCGCTTGGTCGTGGAATATTCTTACTGTCGGAGAATATTTGTACGTCGGCACAGCCTTGTGTGAGCCCCATAACGGAAAGCGATTGGATGAAGAAAACGACAAAAACAAGTTGTTTATAAATGACGGCGTAGTTGTTACCGTCAATACTGTTGGAATACACGGTGGTTAAAACACAGTAATACGCGTTGTTGCACAGTAGCACACGGTATTGCACCAATTATTGATTCTTACGTAAGAAGGTACTACTCAATAATTGTTACAGTAATTACTGTTCAATATTGTATTTTATTGATTCAATAATTGCTACGTTGATATTTTATATTACTGTTGTTTTAATAATTGTCACTACACAGTATTTTCTATTATCGGAACAATAATTCATATTATCTGAATAATATTATTAGATAACATTATTGGCAATGTCTAGAAAGTTCTGTCTAAGGAGAGATTTGGTCATCTAATTGCGCGCCAGTAAGGAGATATCCTTAGTGGAAAGCTCCCTCTTTCCTGGGAACGGTCTGGTTGCCAGTACTGTGATTCTGTAATATTATTTGTGTATAATTAGTTATTGATTTATATGATGAGGAAAATATTAATTTTATGTGGATATAGATGGAGAAAATTTTTAATATGACAACTGTTGAAAATTAATATTATATCTTTTTCTGATAAAATAATTCATTTAAATATATTATTTTAATAATATATTGATGATGATATTTTTATAATGAATGTGGGATATATGAGTATATGAGGAGGAAGAGTATTTTTGGTGGCATTAAATGATTAACACATGTTTTGTGTGTTGGTGGACACAATTCTTGACCGAAAATTTATTATAGACTGTAAAATCGCCCGTTTGTGGATTTCGGTCAATTTCTGTTTGGAATTTGGAAAAACTTTCTTCTGCAAAGTTGTAGAGAATTGAATTTCCTATAAAAACTCGCGAGATTCGAATTTTCTGATCAAAGGACTATTTATTATGAATTATTGAAGTTCCGAAGTTCCGAAATAATTGATTTTTGGGAGTTTAAGTTAATTATTTTGAGAAAAACGTTTTTTCTTACTTTTTCTAGAAGGTTAGCATGTGTGAATTGCTAAAATTCAGATTCAAGAGGTGGGCTTGACAATTATATAAATATATTATTATTATATTCAATTTTCTGCTTTGGTGTTCTAAGCATTTTTCTATAAATAGGGTGCTTAGGTTAGAATTGAAAATCACACCAGAAACACAAGTTTCTCTCTCTTTCTCTCTCTATATTATCGAGTGTATTCTTGTGAGTATTTTGATATCTTGAGTGTTGTTATACGGTGCAAGTTTCCTTCAGCACTATATCTAGTATTCCAGTCAGAAGTACCGTATTTCCGAGGTAAGGGATGCTATTTCTTCTTAAATGATATTATTTTCTTTAATATCATTATGCCGAAGTAGTGATCTGAATTTTTATCAAATTTAGAACTTTTCATATCGGGGTTACTATTCATGAGTTACTATTCACGAGTTACTATTCACCAAAAAATGGAAATTTCTTCTTTTCGTCCAAAATATCTATTCTGGATACTAGCTTTGATTGTATCCATGTTTTGATCATTCTTGAATTTTACTTCACTATGATTGTTTATGAGGTATTTTTGGACATGGAATAGCTGAAATACGAATCCTTAATATTTACTCTTTTGTTTCACTGGATTCGTTTTCTCTAACATATTTTTCATCATCCTCAGTCCTAAATGATGATGTTATTGAATATCTTTGGCCTGTAGTGTGACGCCCCCAAAATAGGTATACAACACCCATTCTGAGTCGCCAAAATATATGGTACAGAAACAACTACATCTTTATTATTACAACACAAGAACTGTGAGTTTAAATACAAATATTGTCATTTAGACAATATCCACACTCAAATAAGCCCTCATTACAATTATTGATACATTATTTCACAAAAATAGTGAGGACTACTAAAGTAACTTCTAGAACCATCATTCCATACCCCGACTAGTACTCGCTACATTCTCGCCTCCTGAGAAAAATGGAACAAAAAGGAAAAGGGTGAGCTCAACTAGCCCAGTAAAGAACATTATGACTAAGATAATACAGAACAAATTATCGTTAGTCTTCAACAGGGAAAAATCTAATAGAATACAATAGACAACAAGTTTTAAATCAATAACTGCAGCGGAAACAGCAAACCATTAGAAGAGTCAAGTAGAGAATGAGTTCTACTATCTTCTAAGATTTAAAAGTCCATCATCAATATTTTATCCCTGTAACAACAATCAATAACCATCTTTAATCAAATATTCATCTTTGCACTACAGGCCAAAGATATTCATTTGTATCACCAGTCGGTCATGTTCATCTCAACACCTGTTCATCTTTGCACTACGGGCCAAAGATATTCATCAGTTAATCATTCATCTTTGCACTACGGCCAAAGATATTCAGTAATATCATCATTTAGGACTGAGGATGATGAAAAATATATTAAAGAAAACGAATCCAGTGAAACAAAATAACAAATATTAAGGATTCGTATTTCGATTTATTCATGTCCAAAAATACCTTATAATTATTCATAGTGAAGTAGAATTCAAGAATGATCAAAACATGGATACAATCAAAGCTAGTACCCAGAATAGATATTTTGGACGAAAAGAAGAAAATTTTATTTTTCGGTGAATAGTAACTCGTGAATAGTAACTCGTGAATAGTAACTCATGAATAGTAACCCCGACGTGAAAAGTTCCAAATTTGATAAAAATTTCTAACCAATATTTCGGCATAATGATATTGAAGAAATAATATCATTTTTGAATAAAATAACATCCCTTACCTCGTACAGACAGTACTTCTGGTCGGAATACCGGTATAAGGCTGAAAGACACTTGCTCTGATGAATAGAAACTCTCAAAGTATCTAAATACTCACAAAATACACTCAATAATCTAGAGAGAGAAAGAGAGAAAACTTGTTTCTGGTGTGATTTTCAATTCTAACTTAGCCCTCTATTTATAGGAAAATGTTAGCACGCCGAAGCAGACTTAACCTGCAACCTGATGGCTTTACCTGCTACTATTCCCACCCACCACATTTGAATAAAAATCTCAGCACATTTCTTCACCAACCAAGAGTGGGGCCCACCAATTCTAGAATTTTCTACCAAAATGATTAACTCAGAAAATTCAACAATTTCTGAACCAGTCATCTCGTAAAATTCATAATAAATCATACGTTCATTTTTAACGGTTCAAAATTTGTGGACATATACTCAACTTATATATGTATAACATATCCAAAAATTACCACGATCCAACGGTCGGATTAAAAATTATAACTCCCGCAAAATATCTCAAAAACCCTGATTTTTAATACCTCCATTCCGACAAAAATACTGATAAAAACCTCAACATTAACTCCTTCATTTTTAACCACAAAAATATATCCCTCATTTATATCCACAAAAATAAATATTTCCTTATCATATGAATCAATAATTAATTATTTACAAATAATATTACAGAATCACATTTATGACAACCAGGCCGTTCCCAGGAAAGAGGGGGCTTTCCAATAAGGATTTCTCCTTACTGGCGCGCAATTAGATGACCAAACCTCTCCTTAGACAGAACTTTCTAGACATTGCCAATAATGTTATCTAATAATATTATTCAAATAATATGAATTATTGATCTGATAATGGGAAATACTGTGTAGTGACAATTATTGAAACAACAGTAATATAAAATATCAACGCAGCAATTATTGAATCAATAAAATAAAATACTGAACAGTAATTACTGTAACCATTATTGAGTTGTGCCTTCTTACGTAAGAATCAATAATTGGTGCAATACAGTGTGCTACTGTGTAACAACGCGTATTACTGTGTTTTAACCACCGGGTATTCCAACAGTATTAACGGTAACAACTACGCCGTTATTAATAAAAACATATACTTGTCGTTTTCTTCATCCAATCGCTTTCCGTTATGGGGCCCACAAAAGACTGCGCCGTCGTACGAATATTCCCCGACAGGAAGAATATTCCACGACCAAACGAATATTCCCCGACAACAATGAATATTTTATAACCACTTGCTTATTTAAAATATTTACGCATTTTACCCATAACTAACCTCATTAATCAATTTAACACTTACTATTTCAAAATAATAAATAGAGGGAATTTAAATTTCATTTATTAATAATTTGGGGTCTTACAACCTCCCCTCCTTATGAAATTTCGTCCTCGAAATTGACGTACGTACCTGGTGTTTCGAAAAGATGAGGATACCTCGCTTTCATTTCCGTTTCCAACTCCCAGGTCATTTCCTCAATAGCATGGTTTCTCCACAAAACTTTAACTTGTGGTATGACCTTCGTGCGTAGGACATGCTCCTTTCTATCCAAGATCTTGACAGGTACTTCTTCGTACGTTAAGTCTTCAGCTATCTCGTCCGGTTCTAACTCAATAACGTGGTCTGGGTCTTTCACATATTTACGTAACACAGATATATGAAAAACATTATGAACACGAGACATACTTGGAGGTAACGCAAGTCTATAGGCCACATTTCCTACTCGGTCAAGAATCTGAAATGGACCAATAAATCGTGGATTGAGCTTTCCTCTCTTCCCAAATCTTGTAACTCCTTTCCATGGAGCCACACGCAACAATACATGATCCCCAATGTCAAATTCCACGTCCTTTCGATGAAGATCCGCATAACTCTTTTGTCGATCCTGTGCCGTTTGTATACGTTGTCGAATCGTTTGGATCTTCTCTGTAGTCATGCGTACCAACTCTGGTCCCAACAATGTTGCTTCACCCACCTCGTCCCAGCATACTGGAGAGCGACACTTTCGTCCATATAATGCTTCAAATGGGGCCACACCTATACTTGCCTGATAACTGTTATTGTAAGAGAATTCCACCAATGGTAGGTACTTATCCCAACTCCCTTTGAAATCTAGGACACAAAGTCTTAATAGATCTTCAAGAGTTTGAATAGTCCTCTCTGATTGTCCGTCCGTTTGAGGATGGTATGCCGAACTAAATCGTAAATCTGTGCCCATAGCTTTTTGCAAGCTAACCCAAAATCTTGAAGTGAATCTTGGGTCACGATCCGAAACTATGGATACTGGCATGCCATGCAGTCTCACAATCTCATCTACGTATATACGAGCAAGACGTTCAAGGGAATAAGTCTCCCGTATCGGCAAGAAATGAGCAGACTTGGTTAATCTATCAACAATAACCCAAATAGCATTTATGCCTTGAGAAACCGTGGGAAGACCCGTAACAAAATCCATGGTAATGTGTTCCCACTTCCATTTCGGAATCTCAAGTGGTTGCAATGGACCCTTTGGTACTTGATGTTCCGCCTTTACACGTTGACAAGTTAAACACCTCGAGATAAACTTTGCAATCTCTCTCTTCATATTATTCCACCAAAATGTATGTCGTAGATCACGATACATTTTGGTACATCCAGGATGGATTGCAAATGGTGTATTGTGTGCTTCCATCATGATCTTGTACTTCAAATCAGAATTGTTAGGAACACAGAGTCTAGAGTGAACTCGAAGTATTCCTTCTTCATCGATTCTTGCTTCTGGAATAGAACCTTCTTGCACTTTCTTCTTCATACGCATCAGCTCTATGTCCGTAGCTTGAGCAGCTTTAACTTTATCGATTAAAGTCGGTTCTACTCGTATATTTGATATCATCATGTGGGTACTTGGAGCCTTCATCTCTATCTCCATCCTTTGCAAGTCATACAAAATGGGCCTTTGTGTTAACAACATTGCACTCGTACCCGCATATGATCTTCTACTCAATGCGTCAGCTACTACGTTTGCTTTTCCAGGATGATATTGGATGGTATGATCGTAATCTTTCAACAGCTCGAGCCAACGTCGCTGCCGCATGTTGAGTTCCTTTTGGGTGAAGAAATATTTAAGGCTTTTATGATCTGTATAGATCTCCACTTTCTCCCCATACAGGTAGTGTCTCCAGATCTTCAACGCGAAAACTACTGCTGCCAACTCCAAATCATGAGTAGGATAATTCCTCTCATATTCTTTGAGTTGTCGCGAGGCATAGGCTATGACTTTCCCATGTTGCATGAGAACACATCCTAACCCTTTGCCTGAAGCATCACTGTAGATAACAAATCCATCCGAACCAGATGGTATTGTCAGAACAGGTGCCGAAATGAGTCTCCTCTTAAGCTCTTGAAAACTCTTCTCGCATTCCTCGCTCCATACGAATTTGATATCTTTCCGAGTCAGCTGAGTTAACGGGGTAGCGATTCGAGAAAACCCTTCCACGAATCTTCGATAATAACCAGCTAAGCCTAGAAAGCTACGTACTTCGGTCACCGTCTTTGGTTGCTCCCAACTTTGTATTGCTTCAATCTTCGCCGGGTCAACAGATACTCCATGTTTTGACACCACGTGCCCTAGGAAAGCTACTTCCTCAAGCCAGAACTCGCATTTCTTCAACTTGGCATATAACTTATTTTCACGCAGCCTTTGGAGTACCAGCTTCAAATGATGCTCATGATCTTCACGGCTTTTGGAATATATGAGGATGTCATCAATAAAGACAACAACGAACTGATCCAAATAATCCTTAAATACTCGGTTCATCATATCCATGAAAGCCGCAGGAGCATTAGTCAATCCAAAAGACATAACTAGGAACTCATAATGCCCGTACCGAGTTCTGAAGGCAGTCTTTGGAATATCCTCAGTTTTAACCTTCAGCTGATGATATCCAGAACGAAGATCGATCTTTGAAAAGAACTGTGCTCCTTGTAACTGGTCAAACAGGTCATCAATACGAGGTAGCGGATACCTATTCTTAATAGTGACATGGTTTAATTCCCGGTAATCAATACAAAGTCGCATACTCCCGTCTTTCTTCTTTACAAATAAAACAGGAGCACCCCAAGGAGATGTACTAGGACGAATGAAACCGATGTCCAACAACTCTTGTAGTTGGACCTTTAACTCCTGAAGTTCAATAGGAGCCATTCGATATGGGGTTTTAGAAATGGGCTTTGTACCAGGTTCAAGATCAATAAAGAATTCAATTTCTCGTTCCGGGGGTAGACCGGGAAGTTCTTCAGGAAATACGTCAGGAAAGTCAATAACAACAGGAATATTATTCAAATTTGACGTGTCTTTATTCAAATCCATAACATGGGCTAAGAAAGCTTGACATTTGTTTTTTAATAAACGAATGGCTTTATGGCTTGATATAACAGTGATTGATTTTAATGGCTTAGTTGTTTGAATTCGTACAACAGGTTGGTTAGGAATATGAAAACTAACAACCTTACGAAAACAATCAATTTTGGCATGATGAGTAGTTAGCCAATCAATCCCTAAAATCACATCAAAAGCAAGTATCTTTAAAGAGATAAGGTCAACAGGTAAGGTGATGGTACCAACTTGGATCACACAAGATTTATAAACAGTGGATGTGATGAAAATTTCTCCTAACGGAGTCTCCACAGATAAATCAAAGTCTAACTTCTCCGGAGTCAAGTTTAAACGTTGAGCACAAGCAGGAGAGATAAAAGAATGGGTAGAACCGGTATCTAATAAGGTATAAACTTCGCATGAATTTATGATTAGCTTACCCGTGATCACCTCGTTTGGGTTCCTCGCATGTTGACCAATCACGACAAACGCTCTTCCAGGAACCGTTGACTTTATCTTTTCTGGGACAGCTTTTTGAGTCACCATCCCCGCTGGACTTGGTTTTGCTACAGTGCAATCTCGAGCGATATGTCCTTCCTTTCCACAATTATAACATACCTTAAACTGTTGTGGGCAGTTTGGGCTGATATGTCCTTCTTTTCCGCACTTATAGCATATAACCGGTGGTCGTTCTCCTCCCTTGGAACCAATTGCTGTTGGTGCTGACGTCTTCGTATTGTCATTGTTGAATCTCCTCTTTTTAAAATCTCCTCCCGACTCGCTTCTTCTATTTTCATAGCCACGATTACCACCAGAGTGGTTGCCGTTCTTGTCTGTATTTTTCTTTCTCCGCTGGTTATCATTGTTCTGATGACTGCTGTCACCGATATGATCCTGGTTGTGATCCCTCAGTTGACCGTACTCGTTATCTCGCTCTAATAATTGAGCCCTGTTGACAACATCTGAATAGAGAGAAAATTTATGAGAAATGAGATATTGACGTATGCCGGGTTTCAAACCTCTCAGAAACATCCTCGTCATACGTTCCTCATTCTCCACCAAATGAGGTGCAAACCTGGACAACTCTGCAAACTTTGCCTCGTACTGAGATACCGTCATATTATTCTGCTCTAGTCTAATAAACTCTACCTCCTTCATATGACGAATACTTTCAGGAAAGTACTTGTCATTGAACAGTTTTTGAAATGTCTCCCAAGACATGCTGAGTGCGGTTGGATGGGTACGCTTCACAGACTCCCACCAGTAATCTGCCTCGCCACGGAACATAAAGGTGGCGAATGGAACCTTCTGTTCCTCCGTGCATCCCAAGACATCGAATATCTTGGAAATTTGCTTGACCCACGTTTCCGCCATGATCGGATCCGGCTTTCCCTTAAATTCTGGTGGTCCCAATTCTTTGAACTGTTTGGCTGTGACAAACCGTGAATTGCTATCATTTCCTCCTGTATTTTGAACACGAGTCTCCCTTGTCTGGTTTTGCATGAATTGCAAAAAACTTCTAAACATTCCATCGTTCATCATCTGCTCATTGGTGTTGTTTACAGGAGGAACATTGCCAGCCTGTTGCACGTTCTCCTCGTTGGTAAGCACCGGTGTCTCCACGGTCTCATTTACTCCACTATTAACATTCTCAGTCGACATTCTCAAATACTGCCATAAAACAAGGGTTAATTAAATAAATTAACAAATCACATAATACCCCTATATTATGACTGACCAATAAATAAGCTTAGGTATGACACACTAGCGAAGGATTCGTCTCTCCCCTCCTAGTTCTATTCCCCGATCTCCACCAGAGATCATATCCCTAAGCTCTGATACCAACTGTGACGCCCCCAAAATAGGTATACAACACCCATTCTGAGTCGCCAAAATATATGGTACAGAAACAACTACATCTTTATTATTACAACACAAGAACTGTGAGTTTAAATACAAATATTGTCATTTAGACAATATCCACACTCAAATAAGCCCTCATTACAATTATTGATACATTATTTCACAAAAATAGTGAGGACTACTAAAGTAACTTCTAGAACCATCATTCCATACCCCGACTAGTACTCGCTACATTCTCGCCTCCTGAGAAAAATGGAACAAAAAGGAAAAGGGTGAGCTCAACTAGCCCAGTAAAGAACATTATGACTAAGATAATACAGAACAAATTATCGTTAGTCTTCAACAGGGAAAAATCTAATAGAATACAATAGACAACAAGTTTTAAATCAATAACTGCAGCGGAAACAGCAAACCATTAGAAGAGTCAAGTAGAGAATGAGTTCTACTATCTTCTAAGATTTAAAAGTCCATCATCAATATTTTATCCCTGTAACAACAATCAATAACCATCTTTAATCAAATATTCATCTTTGCACTACAGGCCAAAGATATTCATTTGTATCACCAGTCGGTCATGTTCATCTCAACACCTGTTCATCTTTGCACTACGGGCCAAAGATATTCATCAGTTAATCATTCATCTTTGCACTACGGCCAAAGATATTCAGTAATATCATCATTTAGGACTGAGGATGATGAAAAATATATTAAAGAAAACGAATCCAGTGAAACAAAATAACAAATATTAAGGATTCGTATTTCGATTTATTCATGTCCAAAAATACCTTATAATTATTCATAGTGAAGTAGAATTCAAGAATGATCAAAACATGGATACAATCAAAGCTAGTACCCAGAATAGATATTTTGGACGAAAAGAAGAAAATTTTATTTTTCGGTGAATAGTAACTCGTGAATAGTAACTCGTGAATAGTAACTCATGAATAGTAACCCCGACGTGAAAAGTTCCAAATTTGATAAAAATTTCCAACCAATATTTCGGCATAATGATATTGAAGAAATAATATCATTTTTGAATAAAATAACATCCCTTACCTCGTACAGACAGTACTTCTGGTCGGAATACCGGTATAAGGCTGAAAGACACTTGCTCTGATGAATAGAAACTCTCAAAGTATCTAAATACTCACAAAATACACTCAATAATCTAGAGAGAGAAAGAGAGAAAACTTGTTTCTGGTGTGATTTTCAATTCTAACTTAGCCCTCTATTTATAGGAAAATGTTAGCACGCCGAAGCAGACTTAACCTGCAACCTGATGGCTTTACCTGCTACTATTCCCACCCACCATATTTGAATAAAAATCTCAGCACATTTCTTCACCAACCAAGAGTGGGGCCCACCAATTCTAGAATTTTCTACCAAAATGATTAACTCCGAAAATTCAACAATTTCTGAACCAGTCATCTCGTAAAATTCATAATAAATCATACGTTCATTTTTAACGGTTCAAAATTTGTGGACATATACTCAACTTATATATGTATAACATATCCAAAAATTACCACGATCCAACGGTCGGATTAAAAATTATAACTCCCGCAAAATATCTCAAAAACCCTGATTTTTAATACCTCCATTCCGACAAAAATACTGATAAAAACCTCAACATTAACTCCTTCATTTTTAACCACAAAAATATATCCCTCATTTATATCCACAAAAATAAATATTTCCTTATCATATGAATCAATAATTAATTATTTATAAATAATATTACAGAATCACATTTATGACAACCAGGCCGTTCCCAGGAAAGAGGGGGCTTTCCAATAAGGATTTCTCCTTACTGGCGCGCAATTAGATGACCAAACCTCTCCTTAGACAGAACTTTCTAGACATTGCCAATAATGTTATCTAATAATATTATTCAAATAATATGAATTATTGATCTGATAATGGGAAATACTGTGTAGTGACAATTATTGAAACAACAGTAATATAAAATATCAACGCAGCAATTATTGAATCAATAAAATAAAATACTGAACAGTAATTACTGTAACCATTATTGAGTAGTGCCTTCTTACGTAAGAATCAATAATTGGTGCAATACAGTGTGCTACTGTGTAACAACGCGTATTACTGTGTTTTAACCACCGGGTATTCCAACAGTATTAACGGTAACAACTACGCCGTTATTAATAAAAACATATACTTGTCGTTTTCTTCATCCAATCGCTTTCCGTTATGGGGCCCACAAAAGACTGCGTCGTCATACGAATATTCCCCGACAGGAAGAATATTCCACGACCAAACGAATATTCCCCGACAACAATGAATATTTTATAACCACTTGCTTATTTAAAATATTTACGCATTTTACCCATAACTAACCTCATTAATCAATTTAACACTTACTATTTCAAAATAATAAATAGAGGGAATTTAAATTTCATTTATTAATAATTTGGGGTCTTACATGTAGTGCAAAGATTGATGATTTCTGATGAATATCTTTGGCCCGTAGTGCAAAAGATGAACAGGTGTTGAGATGAACATGATCGACTGGTGATACAAATGAATATCTTTGGCCTGTAGTGCAAAGATGAATATTTGATTAAAGATGGTTATTGATTGTTGTTACAGGGATAAAATATTGATGATGGACTTTTAAATCTTAGAAGATAGTAGAACTCATTCTCTACTTGACTCTTCTAATGGTTTGCTGTTTCCGCTGCGAATATTGATTTAAAACTTGTTGTCTATTGTATTCTATTAAATTTTTCCCTGTTGAAGACTAACGATAATTTATTGTATATTATCTTAGTCATAATATTCTTTACTGGGCTAGTTGAGCTCACCCTTTTCCTTGTTGTTCCAATTTTCTTCTCAGGAGGCGAGAATGTAGCGAGTACTAGTCGGGGTGTGGAATGATGGTTCAAGACAGTTGTTTTAGTAGTCCTCACTATTTTGTAAAATAGTGTATCAATAAGTATAATGAGTTCTTAATTGAGTATGAATACTGTCTAGATGACAATATTTGTATTTAAACTCACAGTATATGTGTTGTCGTATTTTGCACGACAATTGTAATAATAAAGTTGTAGTTATTTTCTGTACCATGTATTTGGCGACTCAGAATGGGTTGGATGGATTGGACCTGTTTTGGGGGCGTCACAGTTGGTATCAGAGCTTAGGGATATGATCTCTGGCGGAGATCGGGGAATAGAACTAGGAGGGGAGAGACGAGTAAATCCTTCGCTAGTGTGTCCTACCTAAGCTTATTTGTTGGTCGATCATAATAAAGGGATATTATGTGATTTGTTAATTTGTTAAATTAACCCTTGTTTTATGGCAGTATTTGAGAATGTCGACTGAGAATGTTAATAATGGAGTGAATGAGATCGTGAAAACACTTCTAATCACCAACCAGGATAATGTGATGTCAGGCGAAGAAGGAATTAGAGATATCCATGTGGTGAGTGAAGAATTAATAGTTGCACCCGAGATAGTCGCAGAGGTAACAGCCGAGAGTGAGGAAGAAGAGGAAGAAGAGGTACCCGAGGAGAGTTTATTAGAGGTATTATATGATCAAAATGTAGAATTAAAAAATCGCATTCATGAGTTAGAAGAGCAGGCTGAAGAACGACAGGCGGTCGTGGAGCAAAAGGATGCAACAATTCAAGCTTGTGTTACCCGATATGTGATGCTTGAACAGAAGCACTCTTTGGCAGAGTATAAGATGATAAAGCTAGAATCTGAGCTGAAAGAAGCAATAACGGAACGAGTGAGAATGAGTGATGCATGGGTAAAAGCCGCACGACGCGTTGATATTGTGGAAAGAGATGCCCGATCTAATAAGAGAAGATTTAACGATAACGGGAAGACATCGGCAACATCACCAGCACCAACAACAAATTCTAGGGAGGGAGAACGACCGCCAGTTAGATGCTACAGATGCGGAGATGAGGGACATATAAGGTCAAATTGTTCAAAGCCTTCCAAGGTATATTTTAGTTGTGGAAAAGACGGTCACATAGCTCGATTTTGTCCTGTAGCGAAATAAAGTCCAGCTGGGACGGCGGCACCAAAGGTGGATACAGACAAAATAAAATCGATGGTTTCAGGAAGAGCGTTTTTCGTGACTGGTCAGAATGCGAGGAACCCGAACGAAGATAGCGCGGGTTAGTTAATTATAAATTTTTACTAAGTCTATACCTTATTAGATACCGGTTCTACCTATTCATTTATTTCTCCTGCTTATACTCAACGTTTAAACTTGACTCTGGAGAAAATTAGACTTTGACTTATCTGTTGAAACTCCGTTAGGAGAAACTTTCGTTACATCCACTGTTTATAAATCTTGTTTGATCCAAGTTGGCACCATCACATTACCTGTTGATCTTATCTCTTTAAAGATATTTGCTTTTGATGTGATTTTAGAAATTGATTGGTTAACTACTCATCACGCCAAAATTGATTGCTTTCGTAAGGTTGTTAGTTTTTATATTCCTAAGCAACCTGTTATTCAAATTCAAGCAACCAAACCATTGAAGTCAAACTCTTTCATATCAAGCCGTAAAGTCATTCGTTTATTGAAAAACGGATGTCAAGCTTTCTTAGCTATGTTATGGACTTGAACAAAAATACGTCATATTTGAATGATATTTCTATTGTTAGTAAATCCCTGACGTATTTCTTGAAGAATTTCTTGGCTTACTCCCAAAGCGTGATATTGAATTTTGTATCAACTTTGAACTCAGTACAAAACTCACTTCTAAAATCTCATATCGAATGGCTCCTATTGAACTTCAGGAGTTAAAAACCTAACGGTAGAAGTTTGTACCCGAGCCTTTATCTGGTAACTTCCTTTGTGGAATACATCGAAACCAGACTCTCCGTAGGGGACGCCATATTCGTGTGGTAGTAAACTGATAGGTGTCATTGCGACGTGATATCCAAGATTGGGATATGAGTCACAGTTGAGAGCAAACCTAAGTCAGTAATCAAAATACGTAGCTTTCTAGGCTTAGCTGGTTACTATCGAAGATTCGTGGAAGGATTTCTCGAATCGCTACTCCGTTAACTCAGCTGACTCGAAAAGATACAAACTTCGAATGGACCGAGAAATGCGAGAAGAGCTTCCAAGAATTCAACATGCGACACCGACGTTGGCTCGAGTTGTTGAAAGATTTCGATCACACCATCCAATACTATCCTAGAAAAATAAACGTGGTAGCTGACGCATTGATCGTATGCGAGTACGAGTGCGATATTGTTGAACACAAAGACCTATTTTGTATAATTTATAAATGATAGAGATAGAGTTAATGACTCTAAGGACCTACGTGATGATATACGAGTAAAATCGACTTTAATCGATAACGTTAAAGTCACTCAAGCTACAGACCTGGAGCTGATGAATATAAAGAAGAAGGTCCAAGAATGTGTTATTCTAGAAGTAAGAGTCGATGAAGAGAAGAAAGCTCAAGCCTTCAATTTATTTGAAATCCTCGATCGAGTAGGAACTGTGGCCTATAGACTCGCCTTAACGCTAAGTATGTCACGTGTTCATAACGTTATTTACGTATCGATGTTACGTAAATATGTGGACGACCCGAACCACGTTATTGAGTTAGAACCAAACGAGATAGCTGAAGACTTAACGTACGAAGAGGTACCTGTCAAGATCTTGGATAGGAAGGAGCATGTCCTACGCACGAAAGTCTTACCACAAGTTAAAGTTTTGTGGAGAAACCATGCTATTGAGAAAATGACCTGGGAGTTGGAAACGGAAATGAAAGCGAGGTATCCTCATCTTTTCGAAATACCAGGTACGTATGTCAATTTCGAGGACGAAATTTCATAAGGAGAGGAGGTTGTAAGACCCCAAATTATTAATAAATGAAATTTAATTTCCTCTATTTATTATTCTGAAATAGTAAGGGTTGATTTGATTAATGTAGTTAGTTATGGGTGAAATGCGCAAATATTTTAAATAAGCAAGTGGTTATAAAATATTCATTGTTGTCGGGGAATATTCGCTTGGTCGTGGAATATTCTTACTGTCGGAGAATATTCGTACGACGGCGCAGCCTTGTGTGAGCCCCATAACGGAAAGCGATTGGATGAAGAAAACGACAAAAACAAGTTGTTTATAAATGACGGCGTAGTTGTTACCGTCAATACTGTTGGAATACACGGTGGTTAAAACACAGTAATACGCGTTGTTGCACAGTAGCACACGGTATTGCACCAATTATTGATTCTTACGTAAGAAGGTACTACTCAATAATTGTTACAGTAATTACTGTTCAATATTGTATTTTATTGATTCAATAATTGCTGCGTTGATATTTTATATTACTGTTGTTTTAATAATTGTCACTACACAGTATTTTCTATTATCGGAACAATAATTCATATTATCTGAATAATATTATTAGATAACATTATTGGCAATGTCTAGAAAGTTCTGTCTAAGGAGAGATTTGGTCATCTAATTACGCGCCAGTAAGGAGATATCCTTAGTGGAAAGCTCCCTCTTTCATGGGAACGGTCTGGTTGCCAGTACTGTGATTCTGTAATATTATTTGTGTATAATTAGTTATTGATTTATATGATGAGGAAAATATTAATTTTATGTGGATATAGATGGAGAAAATTTTTAATATGACAATTGTTGAAAATTAATATTATATCTTTTTCTGATAAAATAATTCATTTAAATATATTATTTTAATAATATATTGATGATGATATTTTTATAATGAATGTGGGATATATGAGTATATGAGGAGGAAGAGTATTTTTGGTGGCATTAAATGATTAACACATGTTTTGTGTGTTGGTGGACACAATTCTTGACCGAAAATTTATTATAGACTGTAAAATCGCCCGTTTGTGGATTTCGGTCAATTTCTGTTTGGAATTTGGAAAAACTTTCTTCTGCAAAGTTGTAGAGAATTGAATTTCCTATAAAAACTCGCGAGATTCGAATTTTCTGATCAAAGGACTATTTATTATGAATTATTGAAGTTCCGAAGTTCCGAAATAATTGATTTTTGGGAGTTTAAGTTAATTATTTTGAGAAAAACGTTTTTTCTTACTTTTTCTAGAAGGTTAGCATGTGTGAATTGCTAAAATTCAGATTCAAGAGGTGGGCTTGACAATTATATAAATATATTATTATTATATTCAATTTTCTGCTTTGGTGTTCTAAGCATTTTTCTATAAATAGGGTGCTTAGGTTAGAATTGAAAATCACACCAGAAACACAAGTTTCTCTCTCTTTCTCTCTCTATATTATCGAGTGTATTCTTGTGAGTATTTTGATATCTTGAGTGTTGCTATACGGTGCAAGTTTCCTTCAGCACTATATCTAGTATTCCAGTCAGAAGTACCGTATTTCCGAGGTAAGGGATGTTATTTCTTCTTAAATGATATTATTTTCTTTAATATCATTATGCCGAAGTAGTGATCTGAATTTTTATCAAATTTGGAACTTTTTATGTCGGGGTTACTATTCATGAGTTACTATTCACGAGTTACTATTCACGAGTTACTATTCACCGAAAAATGGAAATTTCTTCTTTTCGTCCAAAATATCTATTCTGGATACTAGCTTTGATTGTATCCATGTTTTGATCATTCTTGAATTTTACTTCACTATGATTGTTTATGAGATATTTTTGGACATGGAATAGCTGAAATACGAATCCTTAATATTTACTCTTTTGCTTCACTGGATTCGTTTTCTCTAACATATTTTTCATCATCCTCAGTCCTAAATGATGATGTTATTGAATATCTTTGGCCTGTAGTGCAAAGATTGATGATTTCTGATGAATATCTTTGGCCCGTAGTGCAAAAGATGAACAGGTGTTGAGATGAACATGATCGACTGGTGATACAAATGAATATCTTTGGCCTGTAGTGCAAAGATGAATATTTGATTAAAGATGGTTATTGATTGTTGTTACAGGGATAAAATATTGATGATGGATTTTTAAATCTTAGAAGATAGTAGAACTCATTCTCTACTTGACTCTTCTAATGGTTTGCTGTTTCCGCTGCGAATATTGATTTAAAACTTATTGTCTATTGTATTCTATTAAATTTTTCCCTGTTGAAGACTAACGATAATTTGTTGTATATTATCTTAGTCATAATATTCTTTACTGGACTAGTTGAGCTCACCCTTTTCCTTGTTGTTCTAATTTTCTTCTCAGGAGGCGAGAATGTAGCGAGTACTAGTCGGGGTGTGGAATGATGGTTCAAGACAGTTATTTTAGTAGTCCTCACTATTTTGTAAAATAGTGTATCAATAAGTATAATGAGTTCTTAATTGAGTATGAATACTGTCTATATGACAATATTTGTATTTAAACTCACAGTATATGTGTTGTCGTATTTTGCACGACAATTGTAATAATAAAGTTGTAGTTATTTTCTGTACCATGTATTTGGCGACTCAGAATGGGTTGGATGGATTGGACCTGTTTTGGGGGCGTCACAGATAAAACATTATTGGTGGATTTCTAACATGGAGAAGATAATAGACTTTATAGTCTATTTGACTCTTCTAATGGATTGCTCGTTCCGCTGCAACTATGGTTGAAATTTTTATCATCTACCATATGTTCTAAATCTCTGATTTAATTCTGATGAAGGCTATTGATAACTTATTTATCTTTAGTCATGATATTCTTTACTGGGCTAGTTGTGCTCACCCTTCTGTTTCACAATTCCTTCCAGGTAATAAGAGTGTAGCTGGGTCGAGCGGGGGTAACAGGAGAATAGAACGGTGGTCATCATTTAGTAGTTATATTTGGTGAATCATCTAGGGTGAAGCGAACCCAACGTTGAAAGGGTGTTTTGCCACTATCGTACCAGATATCTAATGACATACAACCTCGTGTCATCATAAGACAAGGACGTGCTCATCCACTTGCTGAGTATATTTACGAGCACTACCTATATAATCTTGGTGTTTGTTTGAAGTATAATTCTCAATTAGAGACAGTGGATATAATGATAAGTCAAGAGAAGACTCACCATTGGGAAGAATATGATAGTAATCTTTTTGTTTTTCTTTGGGGTCTATTGGATCAACCAAGAATAATTCTGTGGCCATATGATATCTATCATAACCTAGACGCATGACCTCCCATGTACGAAGGTTTCCTTAGCACTTCCCAAATATTGTAATTTCTAAAACAGTTTTTGACTATACCTTTATTGAGGTGTTATTGTGAGGTGTTGTCCACTGATGGGACATGAGTCACAGTTGGTATATATTTGTATCCAAACTCACAGCACATGTGTTGTTGTATTTTGCACGACAATTGTTGTAATAAAGTTGTAGTTATTTTCTGTACCATGTATTTGGCGACTCAAAATAGGTTGGATGGAATAGACCTATTTTGGGGTTGTTACACCAAGTCCATCTATGCACTACAGGCCACAGATGACTTTCAACATTTTATAAACATGAGGATGATGACAATGATATAAGAATTCAATAAAACAAGTTCAAGAATTAATTTATCCAAGAATTAACAACGTCCAAATTGTCAACATGATACTGCTTTGTGGAGTAAAATTCAAGAATGCTTAGAAGAATATTTTTATGAAAAAATACTGGATGAAACGCAATTATCAAGGATATTCCACAAATTTCATGGAGTATAGAAGTCAAAACTTAACCAACTGAGTATAATAAAGAATGGAATAACAAAAGAAATCATCATGCATGCGATAGACCGCACAGACAGGTTATTCTAACAGAATAATAAATAATGGAACCAGGTCCGGCGTAAAACGCACAGACAGGATATTCCAACAGAAACTTGCTCTGATGAATAGAAACTCTCAAACTATCTAAATACTTACAAAATACACTCAATAATCTAGAGAGAGAAAGAGAGAAAACTTATGTTTCTAGTGTGATTTTTAATTCTAACTTAGTCCTCTATTTATAAGAAAATGTTAGCACGCCGAAGCAGACTTAACCTGCAACCTGATGGCTTTACCTGCTACTATTCCCACCCACTACATTTGAATAAAAATCTCAGCACATTTCTTCACCAACCAAGAGTGGGGCCCACCAATTCTAGAATTTTCCACCAAAATGATTAACTCCGAAAATTCAACAATTTCTGAACCAGTCATCTCGTAAAATTCATAACAAATCATACGTTCATTTTTAACGGTTCAAAATTTGTGGACATATACTCAACTTATATATGTATAACATATCCAAATATTACCACGATCCAACGGTCGGATTAAAAATTATAACCCTCGCAAAATATCTCAAAAATCCTAATTTGATTTTCAATACCTCCGTTCCGACAAAAATACAGATAAAACACCTCAACATTAACTCCTTCATTTTTAACCACAAAAATATATCCCTCATTTATATCCACATAAAATAAATATTTTCTTATCATATGAATCAATAATTAATTATTCATAAATAATATTACAGAATCACATTTATGACAACCAGGCCGTTCCCAGGAAAGAGGGGGCTTTCCAATAAGGATTTCTCCTTACTAGCGCGTAATTAGATGACCAAACCTCTCCTTAGACAGAACTTTCTAGACATTGTCAATAATATTATCTAATAATATTATTCAATTAATATGAATTATTGATCTGATAATGGAAAATACTGTGCAACAACAATTATTGAAACAACAATAATATAAAATATCAACGCAACAATTATTGAATCAATAAAATAAAATATTGAACAGTAACTACTGTAACAATTATTGAGTAGTACCTTCCTTCATAAGAATCAATAATTCAAAAATACTGTGAAATCCGTGTGCTACTGTGCAACCACGCGTATTACTGTATTTTAACCACCGGGTATTCTAACAGTGTTAACGGTAACAACTACGCCGTTATTTATAAAAACTCAATTTTTGTCGTTATCTTCATCCAATCGTTTTCCGTTATGGGGCCCACAAATAGCTGCGTCGTCGTACGAATATTCCCCGACAAAAAGAATATTTCACGACCACACGAATATTCACCGACCAAAAATGAATATTTTATAACCACTTGCTTATTTGAAATATTTGCGCATTTTACCCATAACTAACCACATTAATCAAATCAACCCTTTCTATTCCAAAATAATAAATAGAGGAAATTTAATTTTATTTATTAATAAGTTGGGGTCTTACAAAGGCAGTGAGCTTTCCCGTGTTAGGCTCAAGGAAATGGACTTATTTGACTCAATCCTGGCTTTGGAAGGGCATTCCTCTCTGCTTATAGCTTTCAAAGAAGATGTGGAAGCAATGCAAATTAGTAACGGGGCGGTTGGTTTTTAAGCTAAGTTACAACAGTTTAGAGATCTGAGTAGGATCTGTATATAAGAGTGAATACAAGCTATTTTATACACAAGTTCGAGGGGATTTTCTAGATATTTCGAGGATATGTTCAGCCTTCGTGCGAACGTTTGTCCAGCCTATAGGCGAACATTTATTTTAATGGAGTTCGGTAATACGTTCAGCCTTCATGCGAATGTTTGTTCAGCCTATGGGTGAACATTTATTTTAATGGTGCTTAGTGAAGCGTCTAGCCTTCGTGCGAACGTTTGTTCAACCTTTGTGCGAATGTTTGTGTTTTTGGAGGTTCGGTGATGTGTGTTCAGCCTTTGGGTGAATAATTATTTTATGTTTGGAGATTAGTTCAGCCTTTGTGTTAATTTTGGTGTTTTCAGAGGTTCGGTGGTATGTTAAGCCTTTGGGTGAACAATTATTTTATATTCGGCGGTATGTACAAGCTTTGGGGTGAACTTTGGTGTTTTCGTTGGTTCGATGGTATGTTTAGCATTGGGGCGAATGTGACGCCCCCAAAATTAGGTATACATCACCCATCTTGAGTCGCCAGATACATGGTACAAAATTCAAATACAACTTAATAATACAACTGTCGTGTACAATACTACAAAACATAAACTGTGAAATATTATCTTCTAGAGAGTATCCATACTCAAAAGGAGTCCTCATTACAATTATTATCACACTATTACATATAATAGTGAAGACTACTAATGCTATCATCTGGTCCATCACTCTGTTTCCGACTCGCCCCAACTATATTCTCATTTCTTGAAGAGAATAGTGAAAAAAAGGGTGAGCTCAACTAGCCCAGTAAGAAATATTATGACTAAGATAATGCAGAATAAATTATCATTAGTCTTCAACAATATTAAACTGATAAAATACAATAGACATCAAGTTTAACTGCAGCGGAACCAACAATCTATTAAAAGAGTCAAGTAGAAAATAAAATCTACTATCTTTTATGATTTAAAAGGTTTTTCATGACTTTTATCGTTGAGACTCAGCTTAATAAATAATCCACATCATCGAATCACCTCTGCACTACGGCCAAGGATATTCTTTAGTATCACGACCACGAATTATCCATGCACTACGGCTAAAGATAATCATGTTTTCATCAACGGTCCTGATCATGCCATAAAATAATTCATCTTTGTACTACGGCCAAAGAGAATCCATAGCCATAATCATACCAAAAATTGTCCATCAATGCACTACGGGCCAATGAGAACTTTTTCTACGTCATTTGTAACATTACGGTCATGATTATACCGAATAATCCCTGGTCATAATCATACCAAGTCCATCTATGCACTATAGATCATAGATGACTTTCAACAAAATATAAATATGAGGATGATGACAATGATATAAGAATTCAATAAAACAAGTTCAAGAATTAATTTATCTAGGAACTGATAACGTCCAAATTGTCAACGTGATACTCTTTGTAGAGTAAAATTCAAGAATGCTCAGAAGAATATTTTCAGAAAAAGATACTGGATGAAGCGCAAATATCAAGGATATTCCACTAATTTCATGGAGTATAGAAGTCAAAGTTTTAACCAACTGAGTATAATAAAGAATGAAATAACAAAAGAAATCACCATGCATGCGATAGACCGCACAGGCAGGTTATTCCAACAGAATAATAAATAACAGAACCAAGTCCGGCGTAAAACGCACAGACAGGATATTCCAACAGAATAATAAAGAATGGAACCAGGTCCGGCGTAAAACGCACAGACAGGATATTCCGACAGAATAATAAATAATGGAACCAGGTCCGGCGTATACGCACGGACATGATATTCCGACAGAATAATAAAGAACGGAATAATAAATAATGGAACCAAGTCAAGCGTAATACGCACCGACAGGATATTCCGACAGAATAATAAAGAACGGAATAATAGAAGAATTTCACCATGTATGCGGTACTTCGCATAAACAGGTTATTCCAACATAATAATAAAGAATGAAATAACAGAAGAATTTCACCAAGTATAGGGTAGTCCGCGTATACAGGTTATTCCAACAGAATAATAAAGAATGGAATAATAGAAGTTCTCTTCATGAATACAAAAGAAATAATACCCCTTACGAGTACAACAAATAATATCCCTTACCTTTGAAAGAAGAGTATTCCGATTGGTAGGGCGAGGATATACTCGAAAAAAACTTGCACTACGCTCAAAGCTTTCTTAAACTCTAAATAAATACACTCAAGATTATAGAAGAAGAACTCTCTCTATAGTTTCTCTCTCTAGAGTTTCAGTAAATTCGTAAGAAATAATGAAGGAATGAGCTTCTATTTATAGAAGAATGGACTGCATAGTAACTAATTCATGAACTGTAAGACCCCAAATTTTATGAAATAAAAGTATTCAATTTTTCTATTCAGTAAATGGTTAAATTGATAAATGTTAAAGTTAAGGGTGATATATGAATTTTTTTTCAAAATACACAAGTGGTTATAAAATATTCATTGTTGTCGGGGAAAATTCGTTTGGTCGTGGAATATTCTTTCTGTCGGGGAATATTCGTACGACGGCGCAGCCATTTGTGGACCCCATAACAGAATAACTGTCGGGTGAATAAAACGATAAATTTGAGTTTTTACAAATAACGGCGTAGTTGTTACCGTTAACACTGTTGGAATACCCGGTGGTTAAAATACAGTAATACACGTTATTACACAGTATTTTTGAAATTATTGATTCTTATGTAAGAAGGCACTACTGAATAATTGTCACAATAATTACTGTTCAATATTTTATTTTATTGATTCAATAATTGTTGCGTTGATATTTTATATTATTGTTATTTCAATAATTGTTGCTGCACAGTATTTTCCATTATCAGATCAATAATTTATATTATTTAAATAATATTATTAGATAGCATTATTGGTAATGTCTAGAAAGTTCTGTCTAAGGAGAGGTTTGGTCATCTAATTGCGCGCTAGTAAGAAAAAATCCTTATTGGAAAGCCCCCTCTTTCTTGGGAACGGCCTGGTTGTCATAAATGTGATTCTGTAATATTATTTGTGAATAATTAATTATTAATCTATATGATAAGGAAATATTTATTTGATGTGGATATAAATAAGGGATATATTTTTGTGGTTAAAAATGAAGGAGTTAATGTTGAGGTGTTTTATCTGTATTTTTATCGGAACGGATGTATTGAAAATCAAATTAGAGTTTTTAAGATATTTTGCGAGGGTTATAATTTTTAATCCGACCGTTGGATCGTGGTAATATTTAGATATGTTATACATATATAAGTTGAGTATATGTCCATAAATTTTGAACCGTTAAAAATGAACGTATGATTTGTTATAAATTTTACGAGATGACTGGTTCAGAAATTGTTGAATTTTCGGAGTTAATCATTTTGGTGGAAAATTCTAGAATTGGTGGGCCCCACTCTTGGTTGGTGAAGAAATGTGCTGAGATTTTTATTCAAATGTGGTTGATGGGAATATTGCAGGTAAAGCCATCAGGTTACAGGTTAAGTCTGATTCGGCGTGCTAACATTTTCCTATAAATAGAGGGCTAAGTTAGAATTGAAAATCACACCAGAATTCATAAGTTTTTTCTCTTTTTCTCTCTAGATTATTGAGTGTATTTTGTGAGTATTTAGATACTCTGTGAGTTTCTATTTATCAGTGCAAGTTTCCTTCAGCCTTATACCGATCAGAAGTACTGCTCTTTTGAGGTAAGGGATAGTAAGGGATTTTAAGGGTTGTTATGATTTTTAATTTCGTAATTTTTCTGACCTTCAAAAATTTTGGAAAAATTTGAAATGATATTTTGATGAGTTTTCTTGATTGTGTCCAAAAGTGGTGATTTTTGAATGTATAGATTAACAGTTATGAATTTTATGAGAAAAGACTATTTTAAAAGCAACCGCTTATAATTCCTTGTGGTTAACTCCAAAATTGATAAAATTTTTATTAGAAGTATATCTATATAATATCAGTGTACTCTATGAATTTCAAAATTTTTGGATAAAAGTATAATTTATGATAAATGTCTAAATATTCGGCGATTTTGGCCATATGAAAAATAGTAAATGAGTTTTAAAAATTCTGAGAAAAATATATGTTCAATTTGGGACTATATTCTGCTAAATTCCAGAAAAGAAATATTTTTAGAACTGATTTTGTATTTTTCATGAAAATAGACTAGTTATGAGTAAATGAATTAAATATGTTATGTGAAGTAAAAAAATTGGAAAATAAGATTTTATGGTTTAAGAATCCTATATGAGGTATATGCAGATTGTTTATGAGTGTTTTGGTTGTTGGTAATGAAATCTTATGAGTTTGGCATTTTAGGATGATTAAAATACATTATTTAGTAAAGTGTAAACAATTAAAATAAATTATTTATAAATTTAAGAAATGTTATTCTTTCAATATCATTATACCAAAATATTGGTATGAATTTTATTGTGGAATTTTTACCTTTTTGTGTCTGGGTTACTATTCATGAGTTACTATTCATGAGTTACTATTCACGAGTTACTATTTATGGGTACTATTCATGACAAAAATTAGTTTCTTTTTCTGACCAAATTATCGTTGATTTATGATTGTTGCTCTTGAAAATAAATGCAGTTGTTGATAATATTATTTTTATTATCATATATAACATTTTTATAACCCTGATGTTAAATTTCTCTTTAACTTGAGTGTAAAGATGGGTAAATTATTAGTTTGATCGTGACTGAGGAATATCTTTGGCCTGTACTGCAAAGATGAATTGTTAACTGGTATGATCATGACCATTAAATTTATAATTGAATATCTTTAGCTTAAGTGTAAAGATGAATTGATTAACATGGTTATAATTATTGTTTATATAAATTCTGAAATGATTATATATTTCTTTGAGATATGAATATATTTGGCATGTAGTGCAAATATGAACTATTGAGGAATATCTTTGGCTTGTAGTACAAAGATGAACTGTTGATGAATATATTTAGCCTGTAGTGTAAATATGAACTGTTGAGAAATATCTTTGGCCTGTAGTGCAAAGATGAATTGTTGGTGAATATCTTTGGCTCGTTGTGCAAAAATGATCTGTTGTTGAATATCTTTGGCCTGTAGTGCAAAGATGGTCTGTTGATGAATATCATTGGCCCGTAGTGCAAAGATAAATTTATTAATATGATTATAAACATGAACTGTGATTTGGTATAACCATGATCTTTGATGTTTCAGGTGATGAAAATTATCTTTGTCCTAGATGAGAAAAGGAATTTAGAACAACAATTACGATTATGAGTTATTCATATGATTGTGGAAAGAAACTGTTGAGTGATGTTACGGGGATAAAATATTATTGGTGGATTTTTAACATGGAGAAGATAATAGACTTTATGGTCTATTTAACTCTTCTAATGGATTGCTCGTTCCGCTGCAACTATGGTTGAAAATTTTTATCATCTACCATATGTTCTAAATCTCTGATTTATTACTGATAAAGACTATTGATAATTTAATTATCTTTAGTCATGATATTCTTTACTGAGCTAGTTGTGCTCACCCTTTTGCTTCACAATTCCTTTCAGGTAATAAGAGTGTAGCTGGGTCGAGCGAGGGTAATGGGAAAATAGAACGGTGGTCTCTAGCTATGGATGTTCACCCGAAGCAGTATAAAAAAGTTCATTTAGTAGTTTTATTTGGTGAATCCAATAGGGTAAGGTGTACCCAACGTTGGAAGGGTGGTTTGCCACTACCATACAAGTTGTCTAATGACATACAACCTCGTGTCATCATAAGACAAGATTGTGCTCATCCACTTGCTGAGTATATTTACGAGCACTACCTATATAATCTTTGTGACAACCCCAAAATAGGTCCATTCCACCCAACCCATTCTGAGTCGTCAAATACATGGTACAGAAAATAACTACAACTTTATTACAACAATTGTCGTGTAAAATACAACAACACATATGCTGTGAGTTTGGATACAAATATATACCAAATGTGACTCATGTTCCAACCGTGGACATCACCTCACAATAACACCTTACATAAAGGTATAGTCAAAAACTATTTTAGAAATTAGAATCTTTGGGAAGTGCTCAAGGAAACCTTCGTACATGGGAGCTCATGCTTCTAGGTTATGATAGATATCATATGGCCACAGAATTATCCTTGGTTGACCCAATAGACCCCAAAGAAAAAATGAGAAGGTTACTATCATATTCTTCCCAATGGTGAGTCTTCTCTTGACTTATCATTATCTCCACTGTCTCTAATTGAGAATTATACTTCAAACAAACACCAAGATTATATAGGTAGTGCCCATAGATATACTCAGCAAGTGGATGAGCACAACCCTGTCTTATGATGACACGAGGTTGTATGTCATTAGACATCTTGTATGATAGTGACAAAACACCCTTCCAACGTTGGGTTCGCCTCACCCTATTTTCTTCACCAAATATAACTACTAAATGATGACCACCGTTCTATTCCCTTGTTACCCCCGCTCGACCCAGCTACACTCTTATTACCTGAAAGGAATTGTGTAGCAAAAGGGTGAGCACAACTAGCTCAGTAAAGAATGTCATGACTAAAGATAATTCAATTATCAATAGCCTTCATCAACAATAAATCAGAGATTTAGAACATATGGTAAATGATAAAAATTTCAACCATAGCTGCAGCGGAACGAGCAATCCATTAGAAGAGTCAAATAGACTATAAAGTCTATTATCTTCTCCATGTTAAAAATCCACCAACAATATTTTATCCCTGTAACATCAATCAACAATTCTGGTTCACAATCATATGAATAACTCATAATCATAACTGTAGTTCTAAATTCCTCTTCTCATCCAGGACGATGATAATTTTCATCACATATCTTTACCTGAAACATCAAATATCATGGTTACACCAAATCACATTTCCTGTTCATAATCATACTAATAACTTCATCTTTGCACTACGTCCAAAGATATTCATTTGTATCACCAGTTGGTCATGTTTATCTCAACATCTGTTCATCTTTGCACTACTGGCCAAAGATATTCAACAACATGTCATCTTTGCACTACGGGCCAAAGATATTCATCAACAATTCATCTTTGCACTACAGGCCAAAGATATTCATCAATATTTCATCTTTGCACTACAGGCCAAAGATATTAATATCTCAGAGAAATATATAATCATTTCAGAATTTATATAAACAATAATTATAACCATGTTGATCAATTCACCTTTGCACTTAAGCTAAAGATATTCACTTATAAATTCAATGGTCATGATCATACCAGTCACAATTCAACTTTGCACTACAGGCCAAAGAGAACCCTAGTCATGATCATACCAATAATTTACCCATCTTTACACTCTAGTGAAAGAGAATTTCAACATCAGGGTTATAAAAATATTATATATGATAATAAAATCAATATAATCAATACATAGTTTTAATCTCAAGAGTAATATTCATAACTCAACTATAATTTGGTTAGAAAAAAGAAACCAATTTTTATCGTGAATAGTAACTCGTGAATAGTAACTCATGAATAGTAACTCGACACAAAAAGGTAAAAATTCCACAATAAAATCCATACCAGTATTTCGGTATAATGATATTGAAAGAATAATATTTCTTAAGCTTATAAACAATTTATTTAAATTGTTTACACTTTACTAAATAATGCATTCAATCATTCTAAAATACCAAACTCATAAGATTTTATCACCAATAATCAAAACCCTCATCAAAAATCTGCATATACCTCATATAGGATTCTCAAGCCATAAAATCCTATTTTCCAATTTTCTTACTTCACATAACATATTTAATTCATTTACTCATAACTAGTCTATTTTCATGAAAAATACCAAATCAGTTCCAAAAATATTTCTTTTCTGGAATTTAGCATAATATAGTCCCATATTGAACATATATTTTTCTCAGAATTTTTAAAACTCATTTACTATTTTTCATATGGCCAAAACCACCGAATATTTAGACATTTATCAAAAATTGTACTTTTGTCCAAAAATTCTGAAATTTACAGAGTATACTTCTATCATACACATGTACTCCCAATAAAAATTTCATCAATTTTGGAGTTAACCACAAGGAATTATAAGCTGTTACTTTTAAAATAGTCTTTTCTCATAAAATTCATAACTCTCAATCTATACATCCAAAAATCACGATTTTTGGACACAATCAAGAAAACTCATCAAAATATCATTTCAAATTTTTCCAGAATTTTTGAAGGTCAGAAAAATTACGAAACTGAAAATCATAACAACCCTTAAAATCCCTTAATATCCCTTACTATCCCTTACCTCAAAAGAGCAGTACTTCTGACTGGATATCGGATATGATGCTGAAGGAAACTTGCACTGATGAATAATAACTCACCAAGTATCTAAAAACTCACAAAATATGCTTCATAATATAGAGAGAAAAAGAGAGAAAGCTTATGTTTCTGGTGTGATTTTCAATTCTAACTTAGCCCTCTATTTATAGGAAAATTTTGGTAGGTTTGACCTGCAACCTGATGGCTTTACCTGCTACTATTCTCACCCACCACATTTGAAATATAATTCAGCACATTTCTTCACCAACCACAAGTGGGGCCCACCAATTCTAGAATTTTCCACCAAAATGATTAACTCCGAAAATTCAACTATTTCTGAACCAGTCATCTCGTAAAATTCATAACAAATCATACGTTCATTTTTAACGGTTCAAAATTTGTGGACATATACTCAACTTATATATGTATAACATATCCAAATATTACCACGATCCAACGGTCGGATTAAAAATTATAACCCCCGCAAAATATCTCAAAAACCCTAATTTTTTAATACCTCCTTTCCGACAAAAATACGGATAAAAACCTCAACATTAACTCCTTCATTTTTAACCACAAAAATATATCACTCGTTTATATCCACTTAAAATAAATATTTCCTTATCATATGAATCAATAATTAATTATTCACAAATAATATTACAGAATCACATTTATGACAACCAGGCCGTTTCCAGGAAAGAGGGGGCTTTCCAATAAGGATTTCTCCTTACTAGCGCGCAATTAGATGACCAAACCTCTCCTTAGACAGAACTTTCTAGACATTGCCAATAATGCTATCTAATAATATTATTCAAATAATATGAATTATTGATCTGATAAAAGAAAATACTGTGCAGCAACAATTATTGAACAACAATAATATAAAATTTCAACGTAGCAATTATTGAATCAATAAAATAAAATATTGAACAGTAATTACTGTAACAATTATTGAGTAGTGCCTTCTTACGTAAGAATCAATAATTTCAAAAATACTATGCAATACCGTGTGCTACTGTGCAATAACGCGTATTACTGTATTTTAACCACCGGGTATTCCAACAGTGTTAACGGTAACAACTACGCCGTTATTTGTAAAAACTCAAATTTGTCGTTTTCTTCACCCGACAGTTATTCTATTATGGGGCCCACAAATGGCTGCGCCGTCGTACGAATATTCCCCGACAGAAAGAATATTCCACGACCAAACGAATATTCCCCGACAACAATGATTATTTTATAACCACTTGCTTATTTTGAAAAAAAATCATATTTCACTCATAACTTTAAACTTTTATCAATTTAACCATTTACTGAATAGTAATTATAAGAAAAATTGAATACTTTTATTTCATAAAATTCGGGGTCTTACAATCTCCCCTCCTTATGAAATTTCGTCCCCGAAATTTACGTACCTGGTATTTCGAAGAGTTGAGAATACCTTGCTTCTATTTCAGATTCTATCTCTCAGATCAACATGATTTCTCCATTGCTCATCTCCCATGATAGCTTCATTTGGGTTCCTCATTTGTTGGGAAGTCATGACAACCGCCATCCCTCGAACTACTCGACTTTGACTTGTCTGGACTAGCATTTGGCGTCATCATTACCGTTAGAATATACCTTTCTATAGGACATATTCCTCCCTCAACTGCCTCTTCGTACTCCTCATTCATGATCTGAATCATCAATCTTCGATCCATATCGGATTCAGGTTGACCGCTACGTACAGGGTAATTCAAAATTCGATGTTGGGTTCTCCCAATTGCTTTCCAAAAAGAGAAATTCATATCATCTATTTTAGCCTTCTTAGATCGAACATCTCTTTCAATAATATCCACGTGTCGTGCGGCTTTTGCCCATGCATCACTTATTCTCACTCGTTCAGTTTTTTCTTCTCTCAGCTCAGATTCTATTTTTATCATCTTATACTCTGCCAAAGAATGCTTCTATTCAAGCATCACATATCGGGTAACACAAGCTTGAATTGTTGCATCCTTTTGTTCCACGACCGCCTGTCGTTCTTCTGCCTGCTCTTCTAACTCATGAATACGATTTTGAAATTCTACATTTTGATCATATAATACCTCTAATAAACTCTCCTCTGGTACTTCTTCTTCCTCTTCTTCCTCAGTCTCAGTTGTTACCTCTGCGACTATCTCGGGTGTAACTATCAATTCTTCTCTCACCACATGGATATCTCTAATTCCTTCTTCGTCTGACATCACATTATCACGGTTAGTGATTAGAGGTATCTCCACAGTCTCATTCACTCCATTATTAGCATTCTCAGCTGCCATTCTCAAATACTGCCATAAAACAAGGGTTAATTAAACAAATTAACATATCACATAATATCCCAATATTATGACTGACCAACAAATAAGCTTAGGTAGGACACACTAGCGAAGGATTTACTCATCTCTCCCCTCCTAGTTGTATTCCCCGATCTCCGCCAGAGATCATATCCCTAAGCTCTGATACCACCTGTGACAACCCCAAAATAGGTCCATTCCACCCAACCCATTCTGAGTCGTCAAATACATGGTACAGAAAACAACTACAACTTTATTACAACAATTGTCGTGCAAAATACAACAACACATATGCTGTGAGTTTGGATACAAATATATACCAAATGTGACTCATGTTCCAACCGTGGACATCACCTCACAATAACACCTTACATAAAGGTATAGTCAAAAACTATTTTAGAAATTAGAATCTTTGGGAAGTGCTCAAGGAAACCTTCGTACATGGGAGCCCATGCTTCTAGGTTATGATAGATATCATATGGCCACAGAATTATCCTTGGTTGACCCAATAGACCCCAAAGAAAAAATGAGAAGGTTACTATCATATTCTTCCCAATGGTGAGTCTTCTCTTGACTTATCATTATCTCCACTGTCTCTAATTGAGAATTATACTTCAAACAAACACCAAGATTATATAGGTAGTGCCCATAGATATACTCAGCAAGTGGATGAGCACAACCCTGTCTTATGATGACACGAGGTTGTATGTCATTAGACATCTTGTATGATAGTGACAAAACACCCTTCCAACGTTGGGTTCGCCTCACCCTATTTTCTTCACCAAATATAACTACTAAATGATGACCACCGTTCTATTCCCTTGTTACCCCCGCTCGACCCAGCTACACTCTTATTACCTGAAAGGAATTGTGAAGCAAAAGGGTGAGCACAACTAGCTCAGTAAAGAATGTCATGACTAAAGATAATTCAATTATCAATAGCCTTCATCAACAATAAATCAGAGATTTAGAACATATGGTAAATGATAAAAATTTCAACCATAGCTGCAGCGGAACGAGCAATCCATTAGAAGAGTCAAATAGACTATAAAGTCTATTATCTTCTCCATGTTAAAAATCCACCAACAATGTTTTATCCCTGTAACATCAATCAACAATTCTGGTTCACAATCATATGAATAACTCATAATCATAACTGTAGTTCTAAATTCCTCTTCTCATCCAGGACGATGATAATTTTCATCACATATCTTTACCTGAAACATCAAATATCATGGTTACACCAAATCACATTTCCTGTTCATAATCATACTAATAACTTCATCTTTGCACTACGTCCAAAGATATTCATTTGTATCACCAGTTGGTCATGTTTATCTCAACATCTGTTCATCTTTGCACTACTGGCCAAAGATATTCAACAACATGTCATCTTTGCACTACGGGCCAAAGATATTCATCAACAATTCATCTTTGCACTACAGGCCAAAGATATTCATCAATATTTCATCTTTGCACTACAGGCCAAAGATATTAATATCTCAGAGAAATATATAATCATTTCAGAATTTATATAAACAATAATTATAACCATGTTGATCAATTCACCTTTGCACTTAAGCTAAAGATATTCACTTATAAATTCAATGGTCATGATCAGACCAGTCACAATTCAACTTTGCACTACAGGCCAAAGAGAACCCTAGTCATGATCATACCAATAATCTACCCATCTTTACACTCTAGTGAAAGAGAATTTCAACATCAGGGTTATAAAAATATTATATATGATAATAAAATCAATATAATCAATACATAGTTTTAATCTCAAGAGTAATATTCATAACTCAACTATAATTTGGTTAGAAAAAAGAAACCAATTTTTATCGTGAATAGTAACTCGTGAATAGTAACTCATGAATAGTAACTCGACACAAAAAGGTAAAAATTCCACAATAAAATCCATACCAGTATTTCGGTATAATGATATTGAAAGAATAATATTTCTTAAGCTTATAAATAATTTATTTAAATTGTTTACACTTTACTAAATAATGCATTCAATCATTCTAAAATACCAAACTCATAAGATTTTATCACCAATAATCAAAACCCTCATCAAAAATCTGCATATACCTCATATAGGATTCTCAAGCCATAAAATCCTATTTTCCAATTTTCTTACTTCACATAACATATTTAATTCATTTACTCATAACTAGTCTATTTTCATGAAAAATACCAAATCAGTTCCAAAAATATTTCTTTTCTGGGATTTAGCATAATATAGTCCCATATTGAACATATATTTTTCTCAGAATTTTTAAAACTCATTTACTATTTTTCATATGGCCAAAACCACCGAATATTTAGACATTTATCAAAAATTGTACTTTTGTCCAAAAATTCTGAAATTTACAGAGTATACTTCTATCATACACATGTACTCCCAATAAAAATTTCATCAATTTTGGAGTTAACCACAAGGAATTATAAGCTGTTACTTTTAAAATAGTTTTTTCTCATAAAATTCATAACTCTCAATCTATTCATCCAAAAATCACCATTTTTGGACACAATCAAGAAAACTCATCAAAATATCATTTCAAATTTTTCCAGAATTTTTGAAGGTCAGAAAAATTACGAAACTGAAAATCATAACAACCCTTAAAATCCCTTAATATCCCTTACTATCCCTTACCTCAAAAGAGCAGTACTTCTGACTGGATATCGGATATGATGCTGAAGGAAACTTGCACTGATGAATAATAACTCACCAAGTATCTAAAAACTCACAAAATATGCTTCATAATATAGAGAGAAAAAGAGAGAAAGCTTATGTTTCTGGTGTGATTTTCAATTCTAACTTAGCCCTCTATTTATAGAAAAATTTTGGTAGGTTTGACCTGCAACCTGATGGCTTTACCTGCTACTATTCTCACCCACCACATTTGAAATATAATTCAGCACATTTCTTCACCAACCACAAGTGGGGCCCACCAATTCTAGAATTTTCTACCAAAATGATTAACTCCGAAAATTCAACAATTTCTGAACCAGTCATCTCGTAAAATTCATAACAAATCATACGTTCATTTTTAACGGTTCAAAATTTGTGGACATATACTCAACTTATATATGTATAACATATCCAATTATTACCACGATCCAACGGTCGGATTAAAAATTATAACCCCCGCAAAATATCTCAAAAACCCTGATTTTTTAATACCTCCTTTTCGACAAAAATACGGATAAAAATCTCAACATTAACTCCTTCATTTTTAACCACAAAAATATATCACTCGTTTATATCCACTTAAAATAAATATTTCCTTATCATATGAATCAATAATTAATTATTCACAAATAATATTACAGAATCACATTTATGACAATCAGGCCGTTCCCAGGAAAGAGGGGGCTTTCCAATAAGGATTTCTCCTTACTAGCGCGCAATTAGATGACCAAACCTCTCCTTAGACAGAACTTTCTAGACATTGCCAATAATGCTATCTAATAATATTATTCAAATAATATGAATTATTGATCTGATAAAAGAAAATACTGTGCAGCAACAATTATTGAACAACAATAATATAAAATTTCAACGTAGCAATTATTGAATCAATAAAATAAAATATTGAACAGTAATTACTGTAACAATTATTGAGTAGTGCCTTCTTACGTAAGAATCAATAATTTCAAAAATACTATGCAATACCGTGTGCTACTGTGCAATAACGCGTATTACTGTATTTTAACCACCGGGTATTCCAACAGTGTTAACGGTAACAACTACGCCGTTATTTGTAAAAACTCAAATTTGTCGTTTTCTTCACCCGACAGTTATTCTATTATGGGGCCCACAAATGGCTGCGCCGTCGTACGAATATTCCCCGACAGAAAGAATATTCCACGACCAAACGAATATTCCCCGACAACAATGATTATTTTATAACCACTTGCTTATTTTGAAAAAAAATCATATTTCACTCATAACTTTAAACTTTTATCAATTTAACCATTTACTGAATAGTAATTATAAGAAAAATTGAATACTTTTATTTCATAAAATTCGGGGTCTTACAATCTCCCCTCCTTATGAAATTTCGTCCCCGAAATTTACGTACCTGGTATTTCGAAGAGTTGAGAATACCTTGCTTCTATTTCAGATTCTATCTCTCAGATCAACATGATTTCTCCATTGCTCATCTCCCATGATAGCTTCATTTGGGTTCCTCATTTGTTGGGAAGTCATGACAACCGCCATCCCTCGAACTACTCGGCTTTGACTTGTCTGGACTAGCATTTGGCGTCATCATTACCGTTAGAATATACCTTTCTATAGGACATATTCCTCCCTCAACTGCCTCTTCGTACTCCTCATTCATGATCTGAATCATCAATCTTCGATCCATATCGGATTCAGGTTGACCGCTACGTACAGGGTAATTCAAAATTTGATGTTGGGTTCTCCCAATTGCTTTCCAAAAAGAGAAATTCATATCATCTATTTTAGCCTTCTTAGATCGAACATCTCTTTCAATAATATCCACGTGTCGTGCGGCTTTTGCCCATGCATCACTTATTCTCACTCGTTCAGTTTTTTCTTCTCTCAGCTCAGATTCTATTTTTATCATCTTATACTCTGCCAAAGAATGCTTCTGTTCAAGCATCACATATCGGGTAACACAAGCTTGAATTGTTGCATCCTTTTGTTCCACGACCGCCTGTCGTTCTTCTGCCTGCTCTTCTAACTCATGAATACGATTTTGAAATTCTACATTTTGATCATATAATACCTCTAATAAACTCTCCTCTGGTACTTCTTCTTCCTCTTCTTCCTCAGTCTCAGTTGTTACCTCTGCGACTATCTCGGGTGTAACTATCAATTCTTCTCTCACCACATGGATATCTCTAATTCCTTCTTCGTCTGACATCACATTATCACGGTTAGTGATTAGAGGTATCTCCACAGTCTCATTCACTCCATTATTAGCATTCTCAGCTGCCATTCTCAAATACTGCCATAAAACAAGGGTTAATTAAACAAATTAACATATCACATAATATCCCAATATTATGACTGACCAACAAATAAGCTTAGGTAGGACACACTAGCGAAGGATTTACTCATCTCTCCCCTCCTAGTTGTATTCCCCGATCTCCGCCAGAGATCATATCCCTAAGCTCTGATACCACCTGTGACAACCCCAAAATAGGTCCATTCCACCCAACCCATTCTGAGTCGTCAAATACATGGTACAGAAAACAACTACAACTTTATTACAACAATTGTCGTGCAAAATACAACAACACATATGCTGTGAGTTTGGATACAAATATATACCAAATGTGACTCATGTTCCAACCGTGGACATCACCTCACAATAACACCTTACATAAAGGTATAGTCAAAAACTATTTTAGAAATTAGAATCTTTGGGAAGTGCTCAAGGAAACCTTCGTACATGGGAGCCCATGCTTCTAGGTTATGATAGATATCATATGGCCACAGAATTATCCTTGGTTGACCCAATAGACCCCAAAGAAAAAATGAGAAGGTTACTATCATATTCTTCCCAATGGTGAGTCTTCTCTTGACTTATCATTATCTCCACTGTCTCTAATTGAGAATTATACTTCAAACAAACACCAAGATTATATAGGTAGTGTCCATAGATATACTCAGCAAGTGGATGAGCACAACCCTGTCTTATGATGACACGAGGTTGTATGTCATTAGACATCTTGTATGATAGTGACAAAACACCCTTCCAACGTTGGGTTCGCCTCACCCTATTTTTTTCACCAAATATAACTACTAAATGATGACCACCGTTCTATTCCCTTGTTACCCCCGCTCGACCCAGCTACACTCTTATTACCTGAAAGGAATTGTGAAGCAAAAGGGTGAGCACAACTAGCTCAGTAAAGAATGTCATGACTAAAGATAATTTAATTATCAATAGCCTTCATCAACAATAAATCAGAGATTTAGAACATACGGTAAATGATAAAAATTTCAACCATAGCTGCAGCGGAACGAGCAATCCATTAGAAGAGTCAAATAGACTATAAAGTCTATTATCTTCTCCATGTTAAAAATCCACCAACAATGTTTTATCCCTGTAACATCAATCAACAATTCTGGTTCACAATCATATGAATAACTCATAATCATAACTGTAGTTCTAAATTCCTCTTCTCATCCAGGACGATGATAATTTTCATCACATATCTTTACCTGAAACATCAAATATCATGGTTACACCAAATCACATTTCCTGTTCATAATCATACTAATAACTTCATCTTTGCACTACGTCCAAAGATATTCATTTGTATCACCAGTTGGTCATGTTTATCTCAACATCTGTTCATCTTTGCACTACTGGCCAAAGATATTCAACAACATGTCATCTTTGCACTACGGGCCAAAGATATTCATCAACAATTCATCTTTGCACTACAGGCCAAAGATATTCATCAATATTTCATCTTTGCACTACAGGCCAAAGATATTAATATCTCAGAGAAATATATAATCATTTCAGAATTTATATAAACAATAATTATAACCATGTTGATCAATTCACCTTTGCACTTAAGCTAAAGATATTCACTTATAAATTCAATGGTCATGATCATACCAGTCACAATTCAACTTTGCACTACAGGCCAAAGAGAACCCTAGTCATGATCATACCAATAATCTACCCATCTTTACACTCTAGTGAAAGAGAATTTCAACATCAGGGTTATAAAAATATTATATATGATAATAAAATCAATATAATCAATACATAGTTTTAATCTCAAGAGTAATATTCATAACTCAACTATAATTTGGTTAGAAAAAAAAAACCAATTTTTATCGTAAATAGTAACTCGTGAATAGTAACTCATTAATAGTAACTCGACACAAAAAGGTAGAAATTCCACAATAAAATCCATACCAGTATTTCGGTATAATGATATTGAAAGAATAATATTTCTGAAGCTTATAAACAATTTATTTAAATTGTTTACACTTTACTAAATAATGCATTCAATCATTCTAAAATACCAAACTCATAAGATTTTATCACCAATAATCAAAACCCTCATCAAAAATCTGCATATACCTCATATAGGATTCTCAAGCCATAAAATCCTATTTTTCAATTTTCTTACTTCACATAACATATTTAATTCATTTACTCATAACTAGTCCATTTTCATGAAAAATACCAAATCAGTTCCAAAAATATTTCTTTTCTGGGATTTAGCATAATATAGTCCCATATTGAACATATATTTTTCTCAGAATTTTTAAAACTCATTTACTATTTTTCATATGGCCAAAACCACCGAATATTTAGACATTTATCAAAAATTGTACTTTTGTCCAAAAATTCTGAAATTTACAGAGTATACTTCTATCATACACATGTACTCCCAATAAAAATTTCATCAATTTTGGAGTTAACCACAAGGAATTATAAGCTGTTACTTTTAAAATAGTTTTTTCTCATAAAATTCATAACTCTCAATCTATTCATCCAAAAATCACCATTTTTGGACACAATCAAGAAAACTCATCAAAATATCATTTCAAATTTTTCCAGAATTTTTGAAGGTCAGAAAAATTACGAAACTGAAAATCATAACAACCCTTAAAATCCCTTAATATCCCTTACTATCCCTTACCTCAAAAGAGCAGTACTTCTGACTGGATATCGGATATGATGCTGAAGGAAACTTGCACTGATGAATAATAACTCACCAAGTATCTAAAAACTCACAAAATATGCTTCATAATATAGAGAGAAAAAGAGAGAAAGCTTATGTTTCTGGTGTGATTTTCAATTCTAACTTAGCCCTCTATTTATAGAAAAATTTTGGTAGGTTTGACCTGCAACCTGATGGCTTTACCTGCTACTATTCTCACCCACCACATTTGAAATATAATTCAGCACATTTCTTCACCAACCACAAGTGGGGCCCACCAATTCTAGAATTTTCTACCAAAATGATTAACTCCGAAAATTCAACAATTTCTGAACCAGTCATCTCGTAAAATTCATAACAAATCATACGTTCATTTTTAACGGTTCAAAATTTGTGGACATATACTCAACTTATATATGTATAACATATCCAATTATTACCACGATCCAACGGTCGGATTAAAAATTATAACCCCCGCAAAATATCTCAAAAACCCTGATTTTTTAATACCTCCTTTTCGACAAAAATACGGATAAAAATCTCAACATTAACTCCTTCATTTTTAACCACAAAAATATATCACTCGTTTATATCCACTTAAAATAAATATTTCCTTATCATATGAATCAATAATTAATTATTCACAAATAATATTACAGAATCACATTTATGACAATCAGGCCGTTCCCAGGAAAGAGGGGGCTTTCCAATAAGGATTTCTCCTTACTAGCGCGCAATTAGATGACCAAACCTCTCCTTAGACAGAACTTTCTAGACATTGCCAATAATGCTATCTAATAATATTATTCAAATAATATGAATTATTGATCTGATAAAAGAAAATACTGTGCAGCAACAATTATTGAACAACAATAATATAAAATTTCAACGTAGCAATTATTGAATCAATAAAATAAAATATTGAACAGTAATTACTGTAACAATTATTGAGTAGTGCCTTCTTACGTAAGAATCAATAATTTCAAAAATACTATGCAATACCGTGTGCTACTGTGCAATAACGCGTATTACTGTATTTTAACCACCGGGTATTTCAACAGTGTTAACGGTAACAACTACGCCGTTATTTGTAAAAACTCAAATTTGTCGTTTTCTTCACCCGACAGCTATTCTATTATGGGGCCCACAAATGGCTGCGCCGTCGTACGAATATTCCCCGACAGAAAGAATATTCCACGACCAAACGAATATTCCCCGACAACAATGATTATTTTATAACCACTTGCTTATTTTGAAAAAAAATCATATTTCACTCATAACTTTAAACTTTTATCAATTTAACCATTTACTGAATAGTAATTATAAGAAAAATTGAATACTTTTATTTCATAAAATTCGGGGTCTTACAATCTTGGTGTTTATTTGAAGTATAATTCTCAATTAGAGACAGTGGAGATAATGATAAGTCAAGAAAAGACTCACCATTGGGAAGAATATGATAGTAATCTTCTCGTTTTTCTTTGGGGTCTATTGGGTCAACCAATGATAATTTTGTGGCCATATGATATCTATCATAACCTAGACGCATGGCCTCCCATGTACAAAGGTTTTCTTGAGCACTTTCTAAAGATTCTAATTTCTAAAACAGTTTTTGACTATACCTTTATGTAAGATGTCATTGTGAGGTGCTGTCCACGGTTGGGACATGAGTCACATTTGGTATATATTTGTATCCAAACTCACAGCATATGTGTTGTTGTATTTTGCACGACAATTGTTGTAATAAAGTTGTAGTTGTTTTCTATACCATGTATTTGGCGACTCAGAATAGGTTGGATGGAATGAACCTATTTTGGGGTTGTCACGTGAACGGTCCAGATTGATTTACTTTAATCTGACGGTCCATATTTAAAGCAAAATCTTTTAAATAAAATATAATATATTCTATTTATAATCTAATAAAACGAATAACTTTATAAAAGATTTTATTATGCAAACACTATACAGGCACTATGCAAATACAATGCATAATAAAATATAATATATTCTTATTATTATCTAATAAAACAGATAACTTTGTAAAAGTATTCTGTTTTATATAAAAAGATTTTACTATTAGCCTAATAAAACGAATAACTTTATAAAAGTATTCTGTTTTATATAAAAAGTTTTCTCTGTTTTATTACATTAATAATACCAATAAAACAAAACTGAGTGACTTATCACGTAAGCCTCAATAATCAATACCGTATGCTACTATACATCCACACGTATTACTGTACTTTTACTACCGAGTAGTTCAACAGTATTAACGGTAAAACTTCCACAGTTATTTTTATAAAATATTTTTGTCGTTTTCTCAATCCGACAATAATTCTGTTGTGGGATTCACCAATGATTGTACCATCGTACGAATATTCCTTGTCAAAAATAATATTTCCCGACCAATCGAATATTATATAACAACTTGCATACTTTGCAAAATTTATAAATATTACTCACAACTATAACACTATATCAAATCCACACCATAATATTAAAAAAAAATTATTTCGAGAAAATTAAATCTTATTCGTAAAATTTGGGGTTTTACACGAATATTTGTTTTTATGGGGTTCGGTTGGTATAAGGGTAATTATTTATATCTTTGGTCGTGATAAGGTTGATTTTTTGTCTTCGGTTTTGATAAGGCTGATTATCTGTTCGGCGTATGTATGGTGTTTGGGTGAGAGAGTTCGTCTTCGGCAGATACAGATCTTTTGTTGGGATAAATTTGTATACTCTCTTATTTCAAGTTCCTTATAAATAAGAGACTAAGGGGCAATATTGGGATGTGATTATTTGGGTCTAGCCAAGGTGTAGCCCAATTTATTTAATGGACCGAATTTGGTGTTGGCTCATATATTTATTTTTACAGTGGGAGAATCCCTATTAAAATAAGATTGTGTTTCATTATTTGGTGGGATAAGGAGATCTAATTTGAAAAGGAATCTATCAGCCAATAATTACAGTTATAAGGTGATTCTAAAAATGACTTCTACTTCTGATTGGATTTCGGTGAACATGACATCTATAAATACGGTAATAAGCAAGGATTTGAGGGAATGAGACAATTACATATGACACAAATAAATAATTTGTACTCTCCATATTATTATAGTGAATTTCTCTCTCTCTCTCTCCGTGGTTTTTTTTCAATTGGATTTCTACGTAAATTTTTGCGTTCATATTTTATATCTCTTTGTTTATGTATATGTGTGTGTATTTTATGAGTTTGATTTTACAACAATACAGTCAACTTGTTAGCACAATTTAATCTATTGTTTTGATAATTTCGTCATGCGTATAAAATTTAGCGATAACATGTATTAATTAATTAATTGATTCCTTTTTCTCTCTGACCAAAATTTTTTACTATATACTCTATATATTCCACTACAGCTGTACATGTTGAAGAATAAAAGCATCTATTTCACTTCATAGTAAAAAGTTCCCAACATAATTAATTATTATTTTTTAATAAAATATAATTTTCCAGCCATCTCATGATGTCCATAACCAATTTTTTATTTTTTATTTTTTATTTTTGTTTTAAAAAAAACAATATTTCTCAACTACGGAAGGGAAGGGAAGGGGTCATGAACAGTTTAGGAAAGTGAAATGTCATTGTTGCTAAATTACCGGTAAAATACATATAATAAGAGTTTAAAAATTAATAGAAGCATGATCAACTTTATCGGTGAGGTCCACGTAAGAACTTGTTGTCAAAATTTACCATGGGTGCAAGCTTTTTTCCCAACTCTTTTGGTTGGCTATAAATTAAGTGTCTCATGCATGAACCTCCTAATATTAAAAATATATATACAAAATATCAACTTGCAACTTTATAGTAATAATTACTAAAGGTTCAAAGCACTTTTAATCAAACATATATAATAATTAGAGGAAAAATGTATTGAAATATTCCACTTAAAATTAATTGGCAACGATTGAGATAGTCTCGTCTAAGTGAGATATCAGCAAACTAATGGCAAACCTTATATCTCTTCACTTAATGAACGACGTAATATTTAATAATAAAATACTAAAATATATATAATGTCATTAATAAAAATTAAAATAATGAAAATACACACATACATATATATGTATAAGTATCTACAATCACACTTGTTTGTGGCAACTGGCTGGCAACCACATATTTCCTTTTCCATATATAATTCACCATTTCTCTCTTTATTAGGTCGGTTTACGAGCTATATGATCTGCATTCTTCATGATAAAAATATGCTTCATTAATTGTTCTTGTTCACACACACATATATATGTATAAAAATAAAGTAAACAATATAAAAAGTATGATGTTTCTTGAAAGAAAAAGACATTACTAGCTAGCAATCATCTTAGTAACTTTTGCTGGTCCATACTACCAGTTCCAAAAATAAAAAAGAAACTCACAATTATCACCACACAATAAGAGCTAGGTAGTTAGCAACATACACTTTTTGTTTAAATTCCGTCTTCATAACTATATATATTTATATATATATATATATATATATATATATACCTCATATATATTTGTATGAAATTATCTATATAAGTATCAATACCTATTGTCTACACACTTAAAAAGAATATTGAGGGAGCTAAGAGCTAGCTAGCAAACTTGAGCACTTAACTATATATAATTAAACACCATTAACAATGGATCATAGCAAGAAGCCTTACTTAGTTGTTATTGCGATACAATCGATATATGCAGGTATGTTTTTGCTCTCCAAGGTGGCATTCGATTTGGGCATGAATACGTTCGTGTTTGTGTTCTATAGACAGGCTGCTGCAACTCTTTTCTTAGCTCCTATAGCCATGTTCGCCGAAAGGTAGGTACATGTATTTTCATATTTTTGTTGTTTTTTTTGGTGGCCTAATTAATTCTTTTGTGTAATTAAAGGGAGATTTAATTTGATCATTTACATTTTCTTTCGGTTTGTAGGAAATCTGCACCACCACTTACCTTCAAAACCCTCCTGAAGATTTTTGTGCTCTCTCTATTAGGGTATGTAATTAAATTAATTAATGTTTTATTTTAAAGTCTCTTGCCTTAAAACCATGCAAGAGACTTATTGTTTGGTCTTGTTTTATTGCAGGATTACAATGAGCTTAAATATATATGGTGTTGGCCTTATATATACATCTGCTACATTGGCTGCAGCCACTTCAAACTCCCTTCCTGTCATTACTTTCCTCCTTGCAGCTCTATTCGGGTAATAATTAATTAATATTTAGTAGTAATAGTTGTTTTTATTTTTGTCTGAGCATAAGCATTCAAGTGCCTTGGTTTGAAATGTTTGTGCACTTGGTGACCTTTTTTTACAAGTACTCAAGTTTATGCCTTGCAATCTCAATTGCAAAATTGAAACGATAAACAACCTTATATGATTCCCTCTTAAAAACTCTAAAAGTTCTTTCAATATCGAGAGAAAAAAATAATCAATGAAAATTTTGTGTTTATTAACTAGTTGTAGATACAACAAATTTTAATATACAAATCGAAACAGTCAACAAGTTAAATAATTAAGATTCTGATTTTTTGGCGGGTGTAGTAATTTACAGAATATGATTGTGCTAGGTTTATATATATATATATAGTTTGAGCACTTGCTACATTGTTGTATTGCAGAATGGAGAATGTGAAGTTGAAGACAATCCCAGGAATTGCAAAGCTTGCAGGTGTAGCCTTGTGTTCAGCTGGAGCTGGGACAATGGCCTTTTACAAGGGCCCTTACTTGAAGCTCTTGTTACATCATCACCTGTTCAGTCACTATAACCAAAAACATCAACCTCTTCTTCATGGTTCTACTGAAACCTGGGTAAAGGGTGTTTTCCTCATGCTTCTTGCCAGCACCTTATGGGGTCTGTGGATTATATTCCAGGTATAACTTTTTTGTTTTTTATTTATAATTTAATGAAGTTTCCATTCTTTGTTTGGCCAGAGGTGTAGCCTAATTTGTTGGCGAATTCCGACTATACTTTCTTATACGCGATTTGTGTTTCACCGGTTGTAAAATACAGTAATGCTGGTCCTTTCTTATGTCTATTTATGGAACTAGTACTGTGTTTGGTAAATTTTATGAAATGAGTCCTTCTATGCGGACAGGTAAATTGGACCGGAAGAACAAAAGGAATTTGTTCCAGCGAATAATTTGACAGTACAATTCATTTGTTCGTTGGAACAAATTTCTTTTGTTCTTCCGGTTCAATTTACCTGTCAGCGCGCATAAAGTTATTATTTATGAGATATATAATAAATGATTAATTGGTTCTTGATTTTATACAGGGTAATGCGATGAAAAGTTATCCTTCAAAGCTTCTCCTCACAACTCTTCAATGTTTTTTAAGTTCCATTCAGTCATTTATCATTGCCATTACTATGGAAAGAGACCCTTCTCAATGGAAATTGGGATGGAATGTCAGGCTCCTTGCCGTAGCTTATTGTGTAAGCACCGCGCTATATATAATATGCAATTTTTTTGCTAATGAATTTTCATCTTTTTTATACTCCGTTAAATCAGAAATGAGAATTTTATTTGACTTTTTACGGACAAAATTGTGATATAATAATTAAATTGGTTGAATAATTGTGACATGCAGGGAGTTGTGGTGACCGGTTTGACATACTACTTACAGGCATGGGTAATTGAGAAGAAAGGACCAGTGTTCCTAGCCATGTCAACTCCTTTGGGCTTTGTTTTCACAATCTTTTGTTCAGCAATCCTCTTGGGGGAGATACTTAGTTTGGGAAGGTGATTAACTTTCTATCCAATGCATATATATTCCCTCCATTCTAAATTATTTATGATTAATATTAAATTTAATTTTGAGATATATTTTAGATTCAGAATTAATATAAATTAATTTAATTTTAGACAATATGGTTATAAAAATTGAAAAAAAATTTAATATAGTAGTAATTAAGTCAGTCACATCAATTTTAATTAATTAATTTATTGTGGGGGTGTGTTTGCAGCATTCTAGGAGGAATTTTGTTGGTGGGAGGGCTTTACTGTGTGTTGTGGGGAAAGAGTAAAGAAGAACAGTTGGTTGCTGGAATCTGTAAAACAGTAGAAGCTGAGGTGAAGATGAGCTCCGAGTCAGATGGAGAACTCACAACCAAGACTATTCATCCATCATTAATTGTTTAGCAGTGTAGTGCTGCTGTGCTAGTAGTGTAATCAATTTTGAGTATCAAATATAAATTCATCTATCTAACAAAATACAACTGATTTTGAATTTTAAACTCACCCTAATAAATTATTTGAACCGTCCAAAATTTGAAATAAATCCAACGATCCATGTATTGTCGGAGGCACGAGACACATCTAATATGATTATATTTCAAATTGACGATGGGCCACGTACGGAAGCTAGTAAATACATCAAAATCCTTTTCAAAAACATAAATTTCTTATGTTTGTTTGCATGTATTATTAATGTTACAAGTCTCCAATTTTATGTTAAAGGTACAAAATTAATCAACAAAATACATGGGATTATTTTTGTGATATGAATGTTGTGTTAAAATAATAATCATGAAAATTTAAGGGAACTGATTTTTTTACATAAAAAATTGATAAGTTCGGTGATACGTTCAGCCTTCGTGCGAACTTTGTTTAGCTTTCGTGCGACGTTCGTTCAGCTTTCGTTCGAACGTTTGTTCAGTCTATGGGCGAACATTTATTTTAATGGAGTTCAGTGATACGTTTAGCCTTCGTGCAAACATTTGTTCAGCCTATGAGTGAACATTTATTTTAATGGTGCTTAATGAAGCGTTCAGCTTTCGTGCGAACGTTTGTTCAGTTTTTGTGCGAACGTTTGTTAACCTAATTTTCAGAAATCAAATCCACTTCTCAATCGGCAATAACCCAATCAGATCCCCAATTCGTAGAACTTCTATCAAAACCCAACATACAAAAATGGATGTTTCACGATCAGAGATGTTGAGATTTCTCATTCATAGCCATTTAGATCTTAGATTTGTTTCTTTTCTAAGTTCTCTATATTTCACTGAATTTGGTTGGAAGAAGATGGATTTAGTGATGATGGATGTGTTCGGAACGAATGGAAAATGGAGCAGATAGATCAAAGTTGCCCAAATTTTCTTTTTATGTTTTTACATTAAGCTTTAATTTGTTCTTTTAGTTTGATTTTAATTTCTTTCTAATTTTGGTAGTAATTTGTTTTTAAATATTATTCATAACTTGTTTTAAAATTTTAAATTAATTTTTTTTGTAAAATATAATGGCTATTTTGGTAGAAATTTGTTTTTAAATATTATAATAATTATAATTATTATTATTATTATTAATTATTATAATCTCTCCATTTCAAAATATTAGATAATTTTATATTTTTAAAGGGAACTTAAAATATTTAAAAATTAAAAAAATATGAATTCATTAATTTTATATAAATACATTTGTATAAATTATACATTAATATATTTTATTATTAATTAATTTAAGTATTTATTTTATTATTAACTAATTTATTTAATTTAATTATGTGTTATGTATATTAATTTTATTTATATTTTGTTTAACTATTTGTTATAGAATTGAGTATAATTTAATTTAATTAGTTATCCAACTCATTTTTTCTCTTAGTTAGCATGACACATAAATTTTCCATTAATATTTTAACAGAGTAGACGATTTTTCAAATTTTTGTAAAAAAATTACAGTTCAATGAATTGACCGTAAAAAATTTCAGTACAATAATGTATTTGTAAACTGAGGTCGAATAGAGTGGGGGAAACTGTATTTAACCCTTATTTTCAGTTAAGGCTGTATAGTGAACCAAACGGTTCGGGTTTAATTCGTATTTGCTCGACTAAAAGTTCAATTCGAGTTCGACTCGAAATATAAACGATATATAGGTTATGATTCTGTGTTTTTAGTTGAGGAACACTAGATGAAAGTCATTAAAGTTAAGGTATTGCCCTTCATTATTATATTGTCTCTTTTTTCCTAATAAACAACGAAATAACTGCTATTATAATAGTAGTTTTAAAACTAACATATATCCATAGTTACACATATGTAGAGAAATGTTGTTAAAGATTATGGGTGGTCAATTGACCACCCTTGCTGTTCGTCCGTTACTGGCTATCGTTATCTGGACGCCTTCAACTAACTCTATCACTTAGTTCATTGATACCTTTCCTTAGCCAGAATCACGTAAACTGAAACATAAGATTTGGTTATATATAAACACATGTATATAATTATAAGGTTGACAACAACAAAAAGTCGCAACTCTAATAACATGAGATATTATTACAATGTATTTTTCTCTCAATGTGAAGAAGTTACCAAATAACATAATAAGTTGATAACAAAAAAATGTAATAAATCCCTCCAATCAAAATTGATAGTCTTATATGAATTTTAACTCTTTTTTTATACATATTAAGATTTGTTTAAAATATGAGTACTTCCATATAACTTACTTAAAATAATAATAATAATATAATCTAAGTTTATTTTACGTAACTTTTTAATATTTGTAGTAAATATTATTTTTTATTTTATTTATTTTTTATTATTTCTAAGACATACAAAGTGTTAATTATGGTCAAAAGATGCAAGAGTTGGACCCTCCTATCCTACAAATGCATCTCAGGAGATGGCTGAAGAATTGATTTACCACCACGACAAAAATTGGAGGCACGATCACTTTAGCTGAACTAAAGTTGAGTTTACAATGAATGAAGGCCATAACATTAGGCCCAGAAAAACAAAAACAAAAAAAAAACTATATATATATATACAAAAAAAAAATTGAACATATCTATCATGTACCCCAAAAAAACATATATATATATATATATATGTCATGTACCCAAATTTAATTGTACATGAAACCTAAAAAACTATGTTTTAGTAATATTTAACGTTGAACATAGAAAACTTATAATAAATCTTTTAGAAAATAAAAAGTGTTCTAATATTCATTGTATTAATATCAATCACAAAATTAATGATCTTTTAGATATTATCATAATTACTTCCCCCAATTTATGGTTTCAATATTAAGAATTCTAATTTTTTGATTTGTCTTATAAAATTAAAAGTTGAACAGCGGATGGAGTCTTAAAACCTTCCATCGTTAAAATGAAAACTTAATAAATGAAAAAGATATGGTATCTTGAATAATAATAACATTTCATTGTAATAATTATTCAGTTACCATAAATATATGACAATATTCAAGCAAGAATTCCATAAAAATAAATATTAATTACTTGATTAATAGTCGAGTAAATTCTAGCTCTTCATTATATATAGGTTATGATTAACATCATATTCTGAGTTATTAGTTGAGAAGTACTAGAGAGAAGCCATTAAAGTTAAAGGTACACTCTTTCATTATTATATTGTCTCTTCTTTTTCAATAAATAACAAATAACAGTTAACTGATTATATTATATTATATTATAATGGATCTGAGTACAGTTCCTTTAAACTAAATTATAAATTCTTCGCTTTGTTATGTACCCTGCTTTTTCTTTTACATTTTTTATTTGTTTTTTTATTTATTATTATTATTATTTATTTATTGCTTCATTGAAAAATTATGCATATATGGGTCGAGTGTGATATGAATTCCTAGAGTTTTGAATATCATTAACAGTTAATTGATTTTGAATGTTTGCATTTTAGAGGATATAAATATCATTAACATTTAAAATAAATTACGCAATCAACAATAAGAAAAACTCGATTACACAATATGGGTAAGGACACATGTCTCACAATAAAGTGGGAAAAAATAAAATTCCTTCATTATAAACTTACGGTGAAAATCGAGCATGAAATCATTAAGTTATCAATGCCTGTCTTCTACAATCATGTAATACCTCTCCTTAGCTATTCAATTTCTTAGATAACTTCATATTAGGATCATTTTTATTATATTTATTCTTCAATTTCTTTTAATACATATTTAACGATAAAGTTTATCGTAAATAATTATTAGCAAAATAAAATTTGTCGCAAATAATTGTGTCACTGATGCCGTCGTTAAAAGTAATATTTTGTATTGCTAAATATGTATTAGAGAAAATTGAAGCACAAATGTAATGGAGGGGATCCTAATCAGATAACTTCAAATGCATAGCTATATAAAAAATTAATAAATTCTCTTTCATTTTAAATACATACTTGTTCCTCCATTTATGTAATAATTAGTTGAACTCCATAATCTAATTAATTATATAATGTGCATGCAGATGGGTCGAGCTAAGCTAAACATGAAATTCATAGAAAACGAAAAGACCCGAAATTCCACTTTTCAGAAGAGGAAGGATAGTGTGAAAAAGAAAATTTATGAACTATCAACTCTCTGCGGTGTTGAAGTGGGTCTCATCATTTATGGGCCCACAATTAATAACGACGACTTACTCGAACTTGAAATTTGGCCTACAAATCGTGACAATGAAATTCTCCAATTGATCAGCAAGTACAAAGCCCAATCTCCTGAAAAACGAGAGAAGAGAACATATCATTTGTCAGACTATTTTGTGAACCGCGAGAATAAGGCCCAAAATGAGCTTGCAAAATTGCAAAAAATACACGACCAGGCCCAGTACCCCACGTGGGACCACCGGTATAATGGTTTATTGGTAGATCAACTAAGGAGAATTAGTAGCATATTGGAAATGAAGCTTAATGATGCAAAGATTAGGCACTATAATTATGTTTATTTTATACAACAGCAACAGTTGTGGCAGCAACAGCAACATCAACAACTCTTGTACAACAATTTTTTGATTACGATCAACTCACAAGAGCCGTGTGAGCAGCCTTACAATTATCAGTTGCAGCAGGGGATCAATACTTTTGATCATCTCACGTATTTATCTCCGATCAATCAACTTGAACCGTTCGATCAGCCCTACAATTATCAGCTGCAACAGGAGTTTAGTACTTTTGATCATCATACAAATTTAATCTCAAATTCGAGGATGATTGAGTCAATTAATGATGCTGATTATGTTGAGGACGCCTCTAGTTGCAAAAATATTGTGTATGGGCCTACGCTTCAGGCCGAACCAAGGGTTTATGACGAATCGATTAAGGCTGGGATGGTGGAGAGTATTGACATTGTGAAAAATTTAATTAAGGCACCCCAAATGAGCTATTATGGGGAGGCCATGCTGCCTATGCCACATGAGTACAATATGTAATACCCTAAGTGGGCAGGTGATGGTGCTACGACGGATCAATTGCGTGATTTTTTTCAAACGGATGGTTATAAGTACTATAAGATCGTGAATGATTTAAGACACAAAATTTAGATATTAACTTACTTGAAGTTGATTGATTTATATGCTTATTAATTTAGTTTAGTTGACATAAAATTTAGTTCATTTTTGTGTTGGTTTTATAAACTCTTTATACTAATTTAAACAGTAGTAGATATTCTATTTGAATTATTTGCGGTGATATATTATTTCTTATTGATGTCATTATAAGCTTTTTTAATTACTGTTGAATGTGAAAATTCTTAGTTAGTTTTTGAGCCAAGACCTGAAAGACTTGGCTAATATATCTAATTCATGTCATTATAAGCTTTTCTAATTATTGTTGAATGTGAAAATTCTTGGTTAGTTTCTTAGCCAAGACGGGAAAGAGGTGGCTAAATTATATATGCAATTTTTTGAGTTGTTGAAGAAGTGAAGTGCTTTGTTGTATTCTAAGTGCTTTTGTGTTGTGCCATGAGATAAGACCACAAAATTGGTCATATTCCCTAGTCCCAACAGATGGTCTCATTTCCACTTTTTTCTGTTAGATTTTTTTTCTTTTCCTTTTTTTTTTTAAATCGTTTTATGGTGGTGGAATTGGGTTTTGGAATGTCAATGCGCTATGTAGAATTTGGATTTCATGTGACGTACACACTCACTCGATTGTATATAATTTAATTTATTTTTATTTTTTATATTTATTATAACAAAAGTTGTATATGATATTTTTATTATCAAAAAATAAAATAATCAAAAATCTCGAGTAACTGGCCGAGCCGCTAAGTAACTATAATGGTGAGCGCCATACAACATTTGTTATAAAAAAATAATTAATAAAAGAAAAAAATTTAAAAAAAAATAAAGGTATAAGCTTAATTTTATAGAGTCAAATGTTTGACAATTTCATTAAATTTAAAAATCTTAAGCCACGATAAACTATATATGTTTGCATGACTCCGAATTATATCATTATTTTTTTAGGTACTAATCACTTATAGCTCAGTAATATAGTTATATATCATACAAGTAAAATGCAAATGTGGTCACTAAATTTTAAGTATTTTTGGGTTTTGAGCCCCTTTTTTTTGTCAACGTAAATTGAGTCCCTTTTTATTCGAAAATTTGGATATCAAGCCCCCAGATGCCACACGTGCGTTGACCTGCCTACGTGGCACACGTGGCACCGCTTGCATGTACTTTTCCAAAATTAATTCTTAAAAACATGGTACTTCTCAGAATTAAACCTAAGACCTCTAATTTGAAATTTTGGGCATGAGACCACCCAAGCACAACCAGAGGCGGAACTAGGGGTAGGGGGCGGGGGCGGGGGCGGCAACTGACCCTGGTATTCCGGCGACTCTCCCTAGTACCCTGTTGTTGCAGTGCTGCCCCTGCCCGACCGGCGCCCGCTGCAGCTGAGCTCTGGCTCAGTCTTCTTCTTCGTCAATTTGTCTGCAACAGGTTAGATTTTTATTTTTTGTAACTAACATGAAACGACGTCGTTTCATAAAAAAGAATTATTTTCTATCCTCTCATCTTATCAAGCATTAGGATTTAGGCTTAGACATAAACAATTTTTTCTTTTTTCTTCTTCACGACCTCGCCTCTTCGGTACTTCCGCGGCTCCGTCGACTGGTCGCTCACTGCCTCACTCCTCAGGGCTCAGCCGCTCACGGCGTCAGCGCGCCTCTCTGCCTCTGTCCAACGACCGCTGCGACGCTACTGCTTCCTTGCTCCGCCGACCGCCAGACCGCCACTGCCTCCATTCTCCAATCGTCCTGCAGTCCTGGCTCCTGCTTGGGCCTTCTTCTCTTTAATTTCCTTTGGTAATTTCTAATTTCCTTTGGTAATTCCTTCTGGAGATATACTTGTTGTATTGTTACTGTGTTGCCGCCTTCCACTCTTTAATTTCCTTTGATAATTTCTAATTTTTAATTTCCTTTGATAATTCCTTCTGGAGATATACTTGTTGTATTGTTACTGTTGGAGGCTTGGTAGTTGGTACTTAATTTATTTCCCATAATTTCATTAGGTTAATTGAAATTATTAAATTAGGTTAATTGATAAAATTATGATAAAATGTTTGAATAATTGAATTGATGAATAATGAAATTATTATGAAATGTTTAAATTGATGAAATTATTGATTAACAATTGATGTTTTTATTTATATTAGATTATGGATAAATACTTGATTAAGCGACAAAGAACTATAATTATTTTTATTTAAGTCGTACAACCGAAAGAAACACTTCAAGCGTCAATAAATAAATTTTTTTTACTGATGTATTTTGACCCCCCTATAAAAACGTTCTGGTTTCGACACTGAACACAACTAGCTTAACTATTAAATTGTCCAAAGAATTAACTTTTGTACTAAATCAATTTTTTTTAATTATTATTATTATTATTATTATTATTATTATTATTATTGTTATTATTATTATTACTATTATTATTATTATTAAAGAAAAATTAAAATTAAAATTTAGAAAATAATTAATATTTTTGCAAAATAAGTAAAATTTCATCTAAGGCGGATATTTATAATAAATAAATACATAAAAAATAAAAATAAAATAACAAATACTATCATTAAAAATACAAAACATCAATTAAATTAATAGAAAAAAAGACTAACTCAAAAAATACAAAACACCTTTAAAAAAATATAAAACATCTTCTCTTTTTCTTAAACAAAACATCAATTCAAAATAAAACCCAATTTTAGTATATACTTTTTTTTATATAAAAAAAATCAACTATTTGCAGGTAATATGATTTCGTTGGATTTGGTTCACGGCCCTTCCTCCACTACACAGATTGCAAGATTTGAAGATTTAATTAAGTTGTTGACGGGTGACGGCTTGTTCAAGGGTTTGGAGGAGGGGGACTTTCTCGACGAGTTCGGAGAGGTCGGTATAGCGGGAATCGAGGAGGGCTCAAGAACAGAGTTGGAGTTTATCTGGGCGTGGGCGTGGGCGTGGGCGTGGGAGTTGGTTGTTGGCCGCCGGCAATATAATAAGACATACACAAAACCAAACGCAACGATTCAATTATAACACGTCAGTACCTTTCACACCACCAATAAATACATAAAATTTTCTTGAAAAGCTAGTAATACAAACTAATTAGGAGACCTATCATAGTCGATGGAAAAAATAATAATTTTTTTTCATTGAATTACTTAAATTTTTTGCCAATAGTACTATGAATTTTAGTTTTAAATTTTTACAAACTTCTTAATGAGGCAAAAATAAATTATCAAAATCTAACAAAATTAAATTCCAGTAAAAGTGAATTTTAATTAATAAGATTGTTAAAAATCCATACCCAATTCAACATATCAGCAATGAAAATATGTGTTTGGTTCATTTGGGGTGTGAAATGTGCCCACAAGACGGAAGCAAGATAAAAAGAAGAAAAGCTGTCGGTGAAGAGCAGCCAATACATAAAATAAGACTCAATTTCCGTATCTATTGAATAGCAAGTTATTGAGAGGAGAGAGAGTAAGAATAAGGGAAGGAGGTTGGTGGCTCCATAGATCTGAGAATCTATGGTATGAGGGAGAATAGCAAGTACAGCTCCTCCTTAAACACACGTATACTTTACAGATCTGTTTTGTCGTGATTGTGTAGTCTGAATTTGTAATTTTTACTCTGCAACCCCTAGATTTTAATGATCTGAAAAGAAAAGGTTGAATTACATGGAGACGTTTTAAATTAATATGGTGCATTTATCTTTTAATATTCTATTTAGAAAATGAATTGATTTAATACAAAATTTCATTCTTTGGATAATTTATTAGATATTTTGTAGGGTTGGAGTGCTCTTACGGTCAAAATTTAAAACTTCGATTTTCGGGTTCGAATCTTGGAAATATCCATATTTTTAAACAAAAAGGGGCTCAATTTATGTTAATCAACAGAAAGAGACCCAAACAAAAAGTACCTAAATTTTAGTTATCACATTTGTATTTTACCCTATATCGTACTCATTTTTAAATGTTAAAAAGGATTAATTATGGTATTATACATTGCCCGCCAATCACTTCTAACTATGAAAAGCAGTAATAGCTTAGTTAATTCTTTCTTGCTTGTTTTAAGTTTTATTTCACCAATAATTTGTCCCAAGATTGCAAATACTACCATTAGTTTTATAAAAGATTTTAACTAAGCTGTACGCTTGTCGCTTGTTTAGTTCATACCATGCTATTTTATGTTTTAGCTTACTACTAATGCTCCCAAGACTAAAAATATTACCTATTATCATTAGTTTTTTAAAATATATCAGCTAATTCAAATAAATCTCTATATATTATTTCAGTTAAGGCTGTAAAATAAATCAAACCGTTCAGGTTTGATTCATACTCACTCGACTAAAATTTCGATTCAAGTTCAACTCAAAATTATAAATGATTCAAATATGAGTAAATTTTTAAGTTTACTCGAGCCTTTTCAAATTATAATTTTTTGTTGATATTCGAATCATATATATTCGCTCGAATAATTTAAACTGATCAAACTCGATTCATAACCGTGCACGACTCGGTAGCTAAACGAGTTTTAATCAAAACCTTATTTTAACTCGATAACTTTTATGAAGCAAATCTGAGCAATTCAATACTCAGTTCGACTCGGTTCAACAATAATCTTATCAATCATTACAACATTAATTACAAAAAAACATTATCATTTCGAGTTTTATTTCTATCCAAGACATATATATATATATATATATAACATTGTTTCCCTATATTATAGTTCACTAGCGATCAAAAAAAGATATATACTTATGCTGTTGATATTGTCAAAATAAAAATGATACTGTAAGAATAAATATACATTTAGCGTTATTTTATAATTATTCTAACAACACTTAACACTTTAAATGACAGTAGTTTCTTTTTTAAAAAAACTCACACATGCTTATTGCCGCCTTTATATAGTTTCGATTTCTAACCAAAAAAACAAAAAAGATCGATAAAAAGAAATGGGCTCACACATGCACGCCTCTCACCCTACCCAACATAGATTTCTCCGACCTTGAGCTGAAACCTGACACTCCTTTCTGGAATTCAGTGACATCCCGAGTTCAGCAAGCCCTCCAAGAAAATGGTTGCTTTGAAGCATCATTTGATAAGGTTCCGAAAATATTTGTTTAATGCATTGCAAGAGCTTTTTGATCTCCCTTTACAAACTGAGTTAAGAAACTCCTCTAAGATACCATTTCATGACCATATTGGACAATATCCAATGGTGCCCCTATCCATGAAAAGTCACAAAGCTTCACTAGCCTCTTGTGGCCTCAAGAAAACCCTAGTTTTTGGTAAATATATTTGATCAAATATCTTATTTTGTAATTATAAATTAATTTGTTGAAAATGTTTATTTAGTAATCCGCCGCAAGAGTACTGTATCAAAACTCAATTCATTGTCCCAAGAGACGAGCCGATCCGATCCAAATTTGTAAGAACTTGTTGGTACCCTTGATAGCAAGGGTTAAAACCTTGTAACAGTTTCAGTCCTACGTATTCGCTTGTTTTGATGTACGACAGGATATCGATGTTCTAGTTCCTTGTATTGTTGACACTCTATGTTTGGATTGGAGTAATGAAGATGAGAATGGAATGACTCGTTCATATAGAATCAAAAAAATTGTGATAAGTTGCGATTGAAATGATAAAAATTGTACTTGGTTCTTTTGGAGAGGGAGAACATATAGAATAACTCATTCCAACTAGATTGGAATGAATCATTCCGCTCTTCATTTCATTCCTTCAATCCAACACAAGCATTAAGGCAATGATTGTATAGCATTAACTATAATATCAATTGTCTATATTACCCTTGTATTGGAATAAGAGATTATTATTTATTGGACAGAAAATAGTGATAGGACCAAAGTTACATTTAATATTTGGGGTAATATTGAAAACTAAGCAATTAATGCTTACTTGAAATTCTAAAACGACTTATATTAAGGAACAAAAATATTTCTCTAAAACGACCTATATTAAGGAACGGAGGGAGTATTTAATGTTAACTTTACAATTGAATACAAATTATGTGAGAATAATTTATAGTGGAACAGTAGCTGAGACGGAAAATGTGACAACAAATTTGAATTCGTAACAATATATATATATATATAGAGAGAGAGAGAGAGAGAGAGAATCTAGTCCGAACACCCGAATTTTATTAAAATACGGACTTTTGTTTTTGCTTTTTTTTATAAAAAAATAACTAAAAAAAGTTTAATATTTTATGAAACTATGATTTTTCCATAATACAGAGTTTTGAGTGTGATTTAGACCGGATCCGGACTCTATCTATATATATATATATATATATATATATATATATATATATATATATATATATATATATACGATCTCCTTTTTCAACGAACCGACTATAACGACAATTTTTTTCGTCTCTATAACAGATGAAACAATAAATTTGATCATCATTTCCTAGTGCAATGGGTTATTATACGACAGAAAAGAAAAGGGTTATAAATGATCCAAATTGTTCGTGAACAAAATTGGACTAAACTTGATTTATTTACAGCCTTATGTATATTGCAGACATACATATTTATGTTAAATGAAATTGTGAAGGCTTAGCTTTTACTATACGGAGGCCACAAATAATAATGTACACCTTCATGAATTTGTTTTATAAGTGTGTGTTTACTTAATTCATCTGGATCCCATTATCTATTTTATCCTCTCTTTTTTGACTTCCCTAATGACAAAAATAAATAAATAAACAACAACAACAACTAGTATTAATTTTGCTTAATCTTTGAAACAAAAACTAGCAAACAAAAGATTTAAAACAATAGTACCTACAGTTCTTTTCTCATGTCCTACAAAAAAACATCGAACTTACAAGGCTACTTAGGACCAGGATTTATAATAAATGGACTCAATAATATGATTCAATAATCAAAAAAAAAAAAACTCATACAAATAAGTAGCCATAGCAGACTGTTACATGAGATTTGGCTTTTATAGATCAATACATTACTCAGTATATTCCTGGTATAATCCTGTAAGGAACCTTCTGGCAATATAATTTCCAATATTTCCCATACCTGCAGTTAGTAATTTGTCGAAATATTTCATTCAATTTCCTAAAAACGGAGCTCAGTGAACAATATTTACGACAGAGTTCTAAGTTATAACAGAATGTTTATACGCTCGTGTATAATATTATTTCCACTATTTTCTTGCCAATAAAATTAAAAGTAAAGGTATGATCAATTTCCAGCAAAGACTATTAATTAAAAGATGAGGATTATATTGCTTACTTGGAACGACATCTATCATCATCTCTCTTAGCTCGGTCGAAAAGAAGGATGGTAAGAAACACTACGTAAAAGTAAGGAAGAAACTGCAGAGAAGTGACCAAAATAACATGTAAGCAAAATGTTGCCCAAATTTTGCAATGACTATGCTTATTCCAAAATATAATTGCTTACGTGGTCGAAAAGAGCTGGTACTGTCCAGAAAAAGGCGGCTAATATTTCTGGCACATAATGAAAATGACGAGATAAGCCCCACCTGCAGGATACACAGAAAGTTTTGGACATGGGCAGGTCCAAAAGTACTTAAAAATCTGTAAAACAAAACCAAATTATGCCCCCAAAAAAAACTGATCACTCCTTATTTACGTAGCACTAGGAAAATTTTAAAATCACTTTTCAAATTCCATGCAACTCGTGACTGAGAAATATAAATTTACTTGCCATCCCGAGGTCAGGAGGAGGCTGCTTTTTTTCTCGCCAGAAGTTGTAGTATATGAAGCTAGAATCTGTATAAGATACAATACCCAAAAAAATAAAAGCAAACAAGAGCAAATATTAAACCAACAATTATGTAATAAACAAGAGCAAGTTTAGGATACCAACTATTATTTTCTCATGAACAATAGCAAACCAACAAGAACACTAACAATTATTAAACAAGAATACCAACAATTATGCAGATATTAACAATTATGCAAGAGAGAGAGGGAGTTATTTTCTCATGAACAAGAGCAAATTTTGGGTACCAACAATTATGCAAACCGATTGATTATTATATGTACCTTTGATGGTGCCTTTCCCCAAACCAAACACTTGCCATTTGTTCTGCGAAATTCTTGCCTTTGCCTGTCACAGTCATAGTTGATGTATATGCATAGTATGCCTGCTAGAAGAACATAAACAGCCAGCTGGAACAACAGAAAAAATAATTTGGTGTCAAAAAATTGTGATTTATTTCGAAATCACCAGTTCTAGATGAGGCAGATACCTGAACTCCGAGATTCACAGGATGATTGACTAGGTACATGCCAGGAGAAGTATATATAGATGGAACAAACACCAAGCATCCCCAACATATATAAAAGCCAGCTGCCAAAAAGAAAATGTAAAGCATTTACGACAATAGACTAAGGAAAAGATATAACAAAGATCGGATTCTAGACATAAGAACAGAGAGCAAAGCATATATAAACCTCGATCATGTGCAATATCCATTGTGTTCCAGTATCCAGCTTCCCACCAAAAGAATTTTGTAACATAAACCAGCATTAATGTAGTGTTTACAAGCATCGAATCAGAAACTTTCCCATTTGTTTCATACTGTTAGACAAAGAACAGAGTCAACAGACAGATGACAATAACAAGAAACATATTTTATGGCTAAAACTTCAACTAAATCAAAGTTACATTAATGTTGTAGAATCTTGAATAACATATATATGTCTATATGGACCATCAGAAATGGTAAACTGGAATGAAGTTAAGGATAAAGGAAGTTGGTGGGTTTAACATGTGAATAAAGATACCTAGGCAGTGGGTAACTAATTATGGTGCACATGGTTTCAACCAGTGTAGGTGTTATTTATAATATGTTATAAAATATTCCTAGACAAGTTACTCTAATGTTCATCAGGAATTGTCTTGGAGCAGGTACCTGCTTTATGCAATATGTCACAGCAAGAACTGCCCAAGACATCATTCCAAATCTGCAATTCGTGAAAACTTTAATATCGAAGCTCTTGCCAATACGAGGATACAGCTCCATACCCTGTAAGAATTACAAGCACGAGGTCATAAGGCATCAAATTTAGGAGTTTAGACAAATAAATATGCTATGCCATTTGTAAATAACTCTTCTAATAGTGCTGAGTCTGTCAAGAGTTAGGATAATCTTACATATATCTAACTAAAGTTCATTAGCTATTGGCATTATTAATCAAGCACAAAATTGATACTCCAAGTCTTACTCATGAGTGAGTCTCTCTCGGACTCGTGACCAAAGACTGTCCAATAAACTGTTGGATCACTAGTCTCAATGACGTGCTTGAATGCACAAAGTTCTGCAAATATTGGGAGTCTACAAAAATTTGCTTTTTCATCTGATTAGCTAAAAATCTTGGTTCGTTCCCGGATTTCCAACAAATCTTATTCTCGTTTAAAACTCATATCTAAATTCATTACTGGCAATAGTTATAAATAGATTGAACTAAAGAACTTTCTCTAGAATGAAAAAGATGAACAATTAGAGAAAAATAATTTTAAATCATAAAGATTTACAGATGCTTACCCAATAGAAGTCTATTATTAAGTTGCCTGAAGAACCAGAATCAGCAGAAGATGGTGCCACATATCCCTTGTATATAATGAAACACGTGTTAGGAAGACATAGAATTCATATATTACAACAAATACTAAAAGTAACATGACCCAGTGTAAATCTCACCTTTAGGTATAGTAAAATACAAAAGACGAAGCTTCCAAAAATGAGGGCTGAAAATATTTCTCCTAGATGGTCATAGACGATCGCAGGGTTAAATATACCAAACCTGAAGTACAAATTGAGTAAAACACGCATAAGGATGTGTACTTGAATTATTGAAACCACAAACCAAAATTAATATGTTTTTTCCAGTAAAGAATAGGAAACAGAAGCAAAGATAAGGTACAAAACACAGTTGATTTTCTTATAGAAGGCTATGCACATGTAAGGATGCATAGCACTTGAATTATTGAGAACAATCACATTTTTTAGCAAAGAATAGGAAAAAGAAGCAGAGGAATGCTACAGAGTATGTAAGCTCATAGTGAATTTTCTTATAAAAGGTTGTGCAAATTCAAATAGAACACGCAGATCATAAGAGATATACACTAAATCTGATAGTCCAACAGACAGTATCTGGACACTGGTTACTTACTTTGACAGGATCAACATGACCTTGTTACAGAGTAAGAAAAATTTTAAACATTAGCTCTCCAGGAAGACAGAATCGCTGCCTTCAACAGCATCAAGAGTTGCCATTTTCAAAGGGTCTAGTTCATAGGTAGCAAACCAATAATGACTCTTCCGCGAAATAATATCAAGCAACCCTTTAAATTCCAAAATATCTGCTTCTAGCCTGCTATAAATCGCTCCTTTCTCTGAAACTGTGAAGCTCAAGGTTTCTTTCTTTAATAACCAGGGCCAATCGGTGGCGATTAATGAATCTTCCAAAAATGGATTTAGGATTCTCAAAAAAACATACATGTCGTGAACCTCATATCAGAATTTTCGACCTTAACAGAAGACCTGCTCTCACCCCTAAGCGGGAGCATCACAACCGAACTGAATGCGTATATGGCAATCACACATACAAATGACCATTTCTCAGGATAGATGGAGACTACGGTGACGGCGATTTCTGCTGTAAATCGTGTTTTCGTCTCAGCAAATTGTTGTTGATTCTATAGCGAATTTCGACAATTTGATGGAGGCCAAGAAAACTAAGGTAGGAAGGAATTGGGTTAAATCAAAAAATAACAAGAAATTTAGCTCTGATACCATTATACCATTATTATGTAAGACAAGATAGGAAAAAGGAATATGGGTACCTGTGTTCGCAGAGAATCGGTAAAGAAATACGCATAAAAACACACAACTTTAATCTCAAATAAATTCATTCACTAATCTAAAAATAATGAAGTGTTACAATACTTAAATAAAAACCTAATACTCGGGGACAAAATAAAAACCCTAATTTAAAAAGGAAATAATGTCCTAACTAAAATCTACTGAACTTAATCAATTCTAATTATTTAATGTCTCCAAATAATAAAGTACATCACTATTTATAGTAGGCTTAAATATGATTTGCTACTCTAAACTATTGGCCATATTCTACTTTGGTGATCCACCTTTCAATTTTGTCAATTAGATGATTGAACTATTAATTTTTTTCAATTTCATTCAATTGGGTCTGCCATATCAAAAATTGCTGACGTGGCCCGGCTGACTAGGCTAATAACTGCCTACATGTAATTAAAAATTATTATTTCAAATAAATTTTTACATTTATTAAATGCCCAAGGGTAAAAAGGTCAAATCTCATTTAAAAGGTCTACCCTAAATCGATTTAAGCGTCTTCCAAATACAGAACTATCACCAAATGGTCCAAATCCGTTCCAAACAAATAGAAATAATCCTGATAAAATCGATTTAAGCTTGCCGTCAAAACCAAATCCATGGTCCAGATCATTGCCCGTCGAGCCTCCACAGCCCAGATCCGTGGCGAACTACGAAGGAGATAAGAGCTAGGTGGATCGTTGAGATTGGCAAAAGGGGCTCCATAACCAAATTATGTAGATCGTTGCCAACGAATGTCAAATCATACACGGCTACGAAATCAAAAATCAAGTAAAAAATCGAAGCAAAAATCTCAAATGATACTGAGATCGGCAAGAGGGGCAACATTAATTTGGATTTGAGGCTGCAAAAATCTCAATGGTAAGATCGGCAAGGCTGGGTTTGAGGCTTGAGTAAAATCCGCAGAGCATGAGTAAAAGCCTCACCAGAAAAAGGAGAAAAAAAAAAGAGAACAGGAAGGAGAATTCATGTTTCGTAACTTTCACTTTCTCTCTCTTGTGCAAAAACACATTCACATTCACTCTTTTTTATGATAATTTTAGGTTTACAACTATCAAATGATTATTTAAGGGTTTGAGGAGAAAAAGATGACGAGTTACTTTGGATCAATTGAGTTGTGATCTGATAAGATTTTTGAAGAAATGGGTTCTTGATTTGAGGATTTTTTTTGGCAGGGAGTTTGAAGAAGCGCCGCTGATTGTCTTTCCATATTAATCTTCTATTCATTTTTAGATTGTTATTTTTTATTATGTTTTGTTTTTAGTTTTGATTTTGTTTTATTTATTAATGTTGGCTGTTGGATAATAAGAAGGGTTTAATGCATTGCTTAAACTAAATTTGATTTTAGTTACTTATTAAGGTTGGTTGTTGGATAATAAAACAAGTTTTTATTTAAAAATTTTAATAATAATTTTATGTTTTAATTTTTGTCCTTTTAAAACACTAAAATGATAGTAAAATTAACTTTTAAATGAGTTTTTTTAGCACCTCAGCACTAATACGTCAGGGATACAAACACGTCAACAATTTCTGATGTGGCAGATTCAATTAAATGGAATTGAAAAAAATTAATAGTTCAATCATCTAATTGACAAAATTGAAAGGTAAATCACCGAAGTGGAATATGGCCAATAGTTTAGGATAGTAAATCATATTTAAGCCTTTATAATATTCCTACACAACTTTCCTAATCCAAATTGGACTCTAATAAGATGACTGCAAATTAAAATACAACTTCTAGATCATGAGCATGGGCTTCCAAAGCCTTTTGTATTGTTCTAACCAACTTTCATGGGCTCGTCCTACATAAGTTCTTCTCCGCTGAAAAAAACTCAACTTCGTCGAGTTATGAACATCAACACAAGAACAATCACGTTGGATTAAGTCTTTACAATTTTCAAATTTGGCATGTCAAGAGCACAAATAAGAGTACATTTGGTATTGCATAATCGAATAAATATTAGCACGAGCATTATGTTGCGCATGACGACCCCATAGCCATTTACGCCCTAAAATAATGTGACAAACCTTAAGGGCTAGAACACCACACATAACAATATCCTTAAGTTTGCCAATAGAAAATGTAACTAAACACTACTGGGTAACCCGAAACTTTGTATTAGTAATCCATGCAACATCATACGGCTCTTGGTGAGGCTCAAGTTTTAACCCCAAATGTCTTAACTGCTTCCTCAAAGATAACATCCATATAACTCCCAGTATCAATCACAAGAGAGCACACATGTCCTGCACATATGACTCTCGTTTGAAAAATTCGTCCACGATGGATTTTAAGATCCTCCTTATGTTTCTGGGCAACAATTAAAGGTTGAACAACACCTAAACATCCTTCCAAATGAGCATTAGCTTCCAACTCTTGCAAATCTCTTTGTTTAAGTTAGTTTTCCCGCGCTCTTTGTCAACAATAGCAAGTTGCCTAGAGGGAAAAGAGGCAACACTCATCTTCGGAGAAGGACACTCAAAAGACATGTGACCAAAACCACGAGAATTATAGCACCTAGACGTATGGTTGTCGCTAGCATCAGAAGAACTTAGGGTACGATTAGGCTTACTAGTAGCTGAATGGCTTGCTGACAATCTTTCCACCAGCCTATTCAAAATAGACTCCACAAAAGTATGCTCCATCCGAGTTTGGAATTGTATTGGAGGCCTAACAGAATTTCTTTTCAAATTATCCTCTACTGGGGTGGCACTTGAACAGTATCATCCAAAAGCAAGAGTTTACCTGAAGCTACACTATCTGCAATCTCCAAATTCAATCCTCGACGGTATATGGACATCGAGATTAAAACTTTTTCAACCCCAAGGGAGTTAGGAGTTCAAACTGTGTAGCCAAAATTTAGAATATTGAATACTCAGGCTACAGATTTACTTCCTTGTATCAACTCAATTTACTGCAACTATGCTCGCTGCTTATAATGTGAAGGTACAAAACATTGTGTCAATGCAGCTTTCATATCTTCCCATCTTCTCGCAGATGTATATAAATTATGCTGATGTTGATACCACCAAATATGAGTTCCTTTTGACTTCGCTTCAACAAAAAAAAGTTTTCTCTATGAAAGAAGCTCTCCAAACTATGAATCCAATCGAAGAATGCTTCGGAACCATTATTGTCATTGAAATCTCCAACATCTAATTTTGCTCCTCTATCCACTGTATTCATCCTAGGATCAGGAACATGAATATTAACTCGTGGATTAGGGTTATGTTGTTGTAATATCTGATTATTAAGATCCGGGATGGGGTCTTCAAAATTTTTATGAACATCAACAATCCTTTTGAGACGCTCATCTTGATGTAACATATAAGCATCAAGCTTGGCGTTGATTTCTCCAGCATTTACCATGGTTCCTGCAAATAAAAATATAGACTTCTTTTTCTTGGACTTGTTGTAAGGGCTTAAGTGCAGAAAGTATAAAGAAACAAGGACTAAACTAAAACTAATGAAACTTCAGGGGTTGGAATTGAATAAAATGAAAGTACATAGACTAATGTGTAAAATTTTCAGGGGTATTTTAAAATTTAAGATAACTTAGGGGATTAAACTAGAAAACTGTAAAAACTTTGAAGTACCTAAGAGTAATTTACCGGGAGATATTTAGAATCAAATCAAGAGCTAGTCGCTTTATTCTGCACGCTTTTTTCTGCACGCCCGAGCAGCAAGGAAGGAAGGCTATATTAGAAGAGAACTCTTAGATGAAGATGACAATAGCGGCGGGAGGAAAAAAGTGTGGCTTTGGCAATAAAGTTGGGCGGCGGCTTTGGCAGCAAACTTTAGTCTTCAACTCTATTTTTTCTTTTCTTTTTCTTTTTCCTTTTCTCTGTAAAATCTGTTGCAGAGAGTTGTTTGCAGCGAATTCAATGGCTTCAAATAAACTGTGATGGCGGCAATAATGGTGGATTTAATGGGTTTGGGTTGTATTATTAGGACTATTTGGTTTGTTTTTAGGTGGAAATTTTGTGACAATGGTTTTGTTGTACTGGTTGACTCAACATATGAATATGCAGATGGGTCAAGGCTTAAGTTTGTTTGGCAAAGGCGTGGGGTCACTAAATAATGTTTTTGGGCATCGCTGGGGTTTTGTGAGACTGTTTAACAAGTGGGCAAAATTTTGGGACAAGATTAGTGGACGAGGCTTTGATATCAAAAATGATGGGGACAGGGGTTTTGGGACAAAGGAATAATCTCTCACAAAACTTGATCAATTTTATTTATTCAATGTCTCCAAATAATGAAGTACATCACTATGTATAATACTCCTAGATAACTTTCCTAACCCAAATTGGACTCTAATAAGATAACTACAAATTAAAAAAAACTAACTAAAATACAACTTCTACATCAAAAAATGTTGAATGTAATTGTGCTTTTCTTAACAAGTCTAGGACAGAAAACAAAGAAATGGCAAAGCCGAAATCCTCTCACATGGATACAAGTAGTTGAAGGTTGAATATTAACGAAACAGAATGACATCAATTTTATTTCCTTGTGCAGGTTCAATGAAAGACACAATAAGACACACATAAACTTCTTAGTAATGCATGCCTCCATTGAAATTTTATATTTAGTCCGTGAACCAACTAACATTATTCTACAGTAGCCCACAAGCAACAAATGGTAGACTATGCTTTCAACAACAAAAAAATTGATAATAGAAAGGAACTGGGAGAGTGTGAATTAGCAACATGGAAACTTCTAAACACAAATCCTTAGTTCTCTGATAAGTGGAACATGCCTTAATCCATGATTTAAGGAAGTAAGCTTACCACCAAAGGCTAATGTATGTAACCAATGTCACTGCATATGCCGCCATGCCATTTGCCTGCAACAAGCAAAGAACACCAAAACTATAAAGATAACACCCCTCAACATAGTTGAATGTGTTCAGCAATAGCTATGATCTTCAGGTCTTTTTTAAACGAAATGAGTGCAACATTCATGGGTGCATACATGTGTCATGAATGCACAGAAACGATATAATTGTTGCAGTGATTCTTTTATCCCGTACCTTGTACACAGGCCTATTGCCAGCAGGAGAAACTGGTCCTTCAACCCTCTTCCCAGGTAGCAATAGCTGAAGTGCGGCCTCAAACACGGCATAACAAGCAATAATTTTCAATGCAATTATTGTGGGTTTTGGCCAAATATCAATAAATCCCTGCAGCCCATGATGTTTTAGAAAATCCCATGTCTGCAACACAGATCCATCAGCATTCACCATCGTGTACCATCTGTAGCAAAGTCCAATTAGATATTTATCTTCACCGAATTTATGAGACTTCATGATTAGATAGATGAGAATACAACTGAATTCATGTAACTAAAATGCTTGAATTGTTCAAAATTAAATCACTGAAAAATAAAATCTTTTGCTACAACGATCCTTCAGTTGGATCTCTAAATGATCGAAAGATAAAATGCATTTAGTGAAACTGCAATTAAGGCTTGTTGCAGTGTGCAATTATGAGAGTGTTTACATGTCCCTTGAATCCATTTGCAGTTTACAAGATAATGCATTACTCCCTCCGTTCAATATGAGATATTTTCAAATTTAAAATTTAAATGATTCATTTAACTTCTGAAAACAATAACTCTTGTCAGTAATAGTACTTTTCATATTGTTCATAATTTTTATAATTGTGTTGTCTAAAATTATATGTATTAATATCAATTCTAATTTAAAAAATATCTCCAACTGACTTCAAAAAGTCATATTCTATCCTATATTTTGAACCGAGGGAGTATTTTAGTTTTCTTTATTTTATGGATAGGTATGTAAGTGTGTTTGTTACCTCATAGAACTTGCTTTAAGGATAACTTTGCAAATATTAATTGTCACTCCTAAAAAGAGCATATTACATTAAGCATGTTCATGAAAAAGACTTTCAAAGATAAACTACTTTTAGAACATTTTTTTTGTTCCTCTTATCTTGGTTTAAAAAAATTACTGAAAATAGTCATTAAAAAAATGTCCAAAAAAGCATCGTTAACATAATTAAACATTACTCCCACCATCTCAAATCAAGAATCCATCCTTTTAGCGTACATCCCAAAATATGAGTCCATTTCGAATCTCGACTATCATCAAATCTCATAATTTTCAAGAGAATTACCATCTTCCTGCTAGACCATATCAAATTCAGTTTTTATTCCATTTTTGTTACAGTTTTCCCCTTACAAAGTTGGCAACCTTTCTTTGACTGAGTAAGTCAAATTGGTGCAGTCATACAAACATGTTGGTTCACCATGCAATGGAAATGACATATCAAAACAGCCTCCCAATTCAACAATCATTCTTTCTTGAAAATTACAACCCATTTCAATTGTAACTTCAACAAAACTTCCTATCAATTATCTTCAATTATAAAGCTTACACTAAATCAAATTCACATAGAACAAGAACATATAAATTTTAAAATAAAATAATAAAATAGATAATTACAACTTTTTTAGATGATTTGGAAAAATTGATCAGCATTGATTAGTAAAAACATGTACGGTAAAGTTAATGATTCTTGAATCAGATAAAAACTTGAAAGATCTGAAATCTGCATGATTATTGACAAAACAACTGATCCGAAAAGGAAAAGTCAAAAAGATTGAATCTTTATGAGAGTAAAAGAGAAACTTACAGTAAAATCACAAAGGGAGGACATAAAGAAAGAAGTGATAGCATAGAAAAGTATGTAACGATGGGTGAGTGTACCATCATCTTCTCCTCCGCCATTTTTTCTTCCTTCCACTGGTAAATAGTCTGTGTGTTCTGCCTGCACTTATAAAACACTCGTTGGAGACTGTGAACAAAGTTTTATATCCGAGAAAGTTATTATTCATTGTCTTTACCCTTAGAGTTGGGGTTTATTACGATGGTGGCATTTCATGATGGCGCACCACCAATCACGTGACCTTAACTTGAAGAACGAGTGTTTGTGTGAGTCCTTTTTAAAAATAAATTTATTAAGGAGAAGTCGTTCTGGCACAATCCATTTTTGGACCAAGAAGCCCATTTATTAGGTGTAGTTAACTTTTTTGGGCCAAATTAATGGGCTGGGCTAGGATTCATATAAAATATATAAGGCTCTAAAATGTGGTCAACTATACAACTACTCGAGTCAACATTGATCTCAGGGTGTCTTATTTCTTTTCTCCGTTGGAAAATGGTAAAAGGCTATTTTTGCATATTGTGGCTTATATTCTTGCAATTACTCATTTTAATCGAGGATACAATCAATCAACATATAGAGTCGTTTTAGTTCATGCCCAGTTAATTTAACAATCCAAACAAATTTTGGAGGCTCAATAGAGGGCTTTTTTGGTAATTGTACTTCATGGCGACCCGCGCGGCTCGTCGGTCGCACGGGCTTGGCCAACGACACGTGCCTTTGGGGGATACGAGGCCCCTACTGAGGATCCATTGGAGGGCAAGTCTGGTGCCAGCAGCCGCGGTAATTCCAGCTCCAATAGCGTATATTTAAGTTGTTGCAGTTAAAAAGCTCGTAGTCCGCCGCACGGGCTTGGCCAACGACACGTGCCTTTGGGGGCCGCGAGGCCACTACTGCTGGTCGGCAAACGGGCGACGGGCGCATGCGTTCTTCTTCACGTTTTCATTTACAATGACTTTTCAAATTCATAAACTAAATATATTGTATAGAATCATTATGTTGCCGTAAAGCTGTAAAATGAGCAAACAGGTCGGGCTCGATTCGCATTCGCTCGACTAAAAGTTCGATTTGAGTTCGACTCAAAATATGAATGAGTCAAATATGAGCACATTTTAAAGTTCAATAATTTATTCGAACATGCTCAAATTATAATTTTCTATTGATATTCGGATCATATTCGTTCGAAAAGTTCAAACTGATCGGACTCGACTCGGAATCGTGCTCGACTCGATGACTACTTATTTTATACTCGATAATTTTGTGAACCAAATCTGAGCAACTCAACATTCGGTTCGACTCGGTTCGTTTACACCCTTATATGTTAGGAAGTTGAAAGAATTAGACTCTTGGGTCATGCTTGTTTGCAATGATTACAATTCTAGGAATATATATTACCATGAATTATAATTTCAAGACTATTAATACTAAGATTAAATAGTCTTAATCATATGTTTGTTTCTCATGAGATTATTTATGAGATAATTTAAAATAATCTTATGTTATGTTTGTTTTGTCTATAATTATTTAAAATATTGAATAAAAACTTATCATTTGAACTATTATACATTTACCACTAATAACAAAAATATCATAATCCCATTAGTTTGAGTATAGATAGATAGTATACATCGGTCTTTTTAAATAAAGCTAAAGGTTAATTTTAATCTCAAATGGTAGGAATTATAATACCTGGTTGTACATGATATTAAAGATTTAAATATAAATAATTACACTAAATTATTAATTTTTTTTCACTTCAGTGATCAACCTTTCAATTTTTTTAATCAAGTCATTAATCTATAAATTTTTTCTATTTTCATTCGATTGAACATGTCACGTCATAAATTGATAGTGTAGCCCTGCTAATTAAGTTAATAAATGTCTATGTGTAATTAAAAATTAGACTTAAATATAATTGCATGGGTTACCAAACTTGTGGATTAAATGTTTCCAAGGAATTTCCATGGATTTTGAGCCCATAATTTGAGTTCCAAAGTCTCTAGTTTCTCTCCAGAAAATAAAAGCAAACAATTATAATAGGTAAGGACAGTAATACCCCTGTTGAATAATTGGATTAGGTGATTAAAAGGCTGTAAAACACTAGTGGAAATGAGGACTATGCTGGAAAGTAGAATCATTAAAATATCATAAAACAAAGTCACAAACAATACATTAGTTTTGTAGATGGGCAAACCTCAAAAGTAGGGCATACATAGGTAGCATGATGGAATTCCACCAAACAACTTTTGCTTTAGGATTCAATTGGATTTTTTTTTTTTTGCTTTTTATACATTTATTTATTGCTGCCTCTTGGAACCTACCTATATATATTATTAACATAATTTGTTCCTCAAAAGATTTTAAGTAAAGTGGGAATTGTTATTTCTATAAGTTAATTTGATATTTTTACAACTGAGTTTTATTTTTAACTAAATCAATTCTTTATGCTATAAATTAATTATAAAATTTAGTTCTTATGTTCAAATTACTCTCACTTAATAAATAACTAAACATCTAGTTACTAATTTTATTTGGTTAGCAGCGTTACTCAATTGAAGATAACTTTTATTTATTTAATTATTATGATAGTAATAATATTAAACTAGTTAAGTACTAGTATTTGAATAAAACTAGTTAGTTATAAATCCTAAAATCTTCTATACCAACTAAACTCCATCCTGATTTTGATTAGTTTGTTTCTTTTTTAATCTTCTTTTATCATGTCTAAATAAAATAATATATATATATATATACACACACACACACACACATATATCCTATAAAATTTTGTCAAATAATTACCCTCCTCCTTCCTTCTTTTCTCTCTTGTGATATTTAGAATCGCACGAGTCGATTAAACAATGAAAGAAAATAGAAGCAATAAAAGTATTAGTACATGAATAACATCACTCTAGGACTAATATTTATTATTATTTTTTTAATTCAAAGTTTTGTTGTGAACAATCTACATCCGTTGCATATCGTATATACTCAGTCGTATGAACTTCTCAATTCTCTCGTGTGTGTGTGTGTGTGTATATATATATATATATATATAATGTTATATTTACACTTCTTTTTTGTTTATACATGTGTCTGTACACAGTACATGTGATTTCAATAAGAAAAAGAATATAAATAGAATTTTTAGCAATAGTTAAAATATATTGGAATTCAACTTTTACTAAATAAGGGCAAATTGTGCATAAAAACAAAATCTTATAGTTAGTCTACTATACAAATGATTGATTTAGTTAAAAATGGGACTCACTTGTGAAAATATCATATTAGCTTGTAGAAATTCGTACTATTATTGAAATATGCAACTCAGATAAATAAATAAAAAAAACTATACTTTGTTTCAAAAATCGAATATAAAAATTATATTTATGGATCGGTTGAGAGATCATAACTACTCCCTCCGTTCTTTAATATAAGTCGTTTTAGAAAAATATTTTTGTTCCTTTAATATAAGTCGTTTGAGAATTTCAAGTAAGCATTAATTGCTTAGTTTCCAATATTACCCTAAGTATTAAATGTAACTTTGGTTCTCTTATTATTTTTTATCTAATAAATAACAATCTTTCTTTTAATACAAGGGCAATATAGACAATTGATATTATAGTTAATGCTATATAATCATTACCTTAATACTTGTGCACAACTCTAAAACGACCTATATTAAAGAACAGAAAGAGTATATAATTTTATCAATTTAAAATTTAATATGTTATTGTTTAATTTTAAAAATTAAATTATATATTTAATTTTGAAACAGATTGGGGTATATTAAAACAATCGAAAATCTAGCAACAGGACCAAACATAATTTCAACATCACATGTGCAGGAAGGAGGTTTCTCCATACGCGACCGTTCAATATGATTGCCAAGGAACTTTTAGTTTGCTTGCCCTGCCCTGAACTATTTGTCTAATCTTGTTTGTTTTTAGCATTGGGAAACGAACCCACAAAAGCATTTAAACGGATATTGATGGATAATCCATCCGTTTTTTAATATAGGTCGTTTTAGAGTTATGCATAAATATTAAAAAAATAATTATATATCATTAACTATAATATCAATTGTCTATATTACTCTTATATTGGAAGAAAAGATTGTTATTTATTAGACAGAAAATAGTGATAGAACCAAAGTTATATTTAATATTTGGGGTAATATTAGAAACTAAACAATTAATACTTACTTGAAATTTTCAAACGATTTATATTAAGGAACAAAAATATTTATCTAAAACGACTTATATTAAAGAACGGAGGTAGTACGTACTCACAACTATTTATATGTGTACATAATTCTACCTCATATTTTAATTTGTATTTTTATCGGACATGTATTTAAAAATAGGTTATATATATATACACAGTTGTGTGTTACACAATCAAACTATGACGATGAAATTTTTATGCTATAGCTATGGTTCACCCGTCGCCGTAGCCCAAAATAACTACGACGACGGGTGAAACTGTCATCATAACCCAAAAAACCGTCGCCATAGCCGACTGTGTACTACATAGCTGTGTACATATATATTTTCTATTTTAAAATAAATATTTATAAGTTGAACTTAGAATAATTTACTATTTTGATGCATGTTTTGTTTCTGATTTTACTAAGATAGAGCCGTTCAACAATAGGCTCAGTCACAAAAGTGTTTTCAAAAATGCCCCAAAGTTTCAAAATGTGTCCTATTATATCTTTCAAATTTAAAAATTACTATCCTAAACTATTACTCCCTCCGTTCGTTAATTATTTGACGTTTTAAAATTTTTTATTTGTCCATAATTATTTGACGTTTGTTCAAATATAAGAGAATTAATGATAATTTTTTTAAAATTATCCCATTACTCTACCTATTTTTTTGATACTTTAAATTCTTCATTTCTCCTTATCCCAACAAAACTCTCCTTATCCCAACAAAAGATTTGAGAGTATTATAGACATTTGAGTATTATATTTAATGCTTTCCAATCATTATCTTAATTCTTGTGTGTCCACCTCTAAAACGTCAAATAATTAGGGACGGAGAGAGTATCATTTTTCTACTTTGGTGATCCACCTTTTAATTTTGTAAATTATATGATTAAACTATTAAGTTTTTCCACATTCGTTCAATTATACATGTAAGACCCCAACTTTTATAAATAAAGATGAATTTTCTATAAATATTATTTTTGAATATTATGGAGTTAATTTGATATAATGTTATAGTTGTGGGTAATATTTATAAATTTTGCAAAATACGCAAGTCGTTATATAATATTCGATTGGTCGGGGAATATTCGTTTTAACAGGGAATATTCGTACAACGACACAATCATTGATGGACCCCACAACAGAATTATTGTCGAATTGAGAAAACGACAAAAATATTTTATTAAAAATAACGGCGGAAGATTTACCATTGTTACTGTTGAACTACTCGGTAGTAAAAGTACAGTAATACGTGTGGTTGCATAGTAGCACACGGTATTGAGTATTAATGCTTATGTGAGAAGTCACTCAGTTTGATTCAATTATTGTCAGCTAATAATATGAATTATTTAACGATAATGACGTTTTGTTTTATTCGTATTATTAACGTAATAAAACAGAACCATCTTTTTATATAAAACAGAATACTTTATTAAAGTTATTCTATAAATTGAATATATTATATTTTATTTAAAAGATTTTTTTTTAAATATGGACCGTCAGATTAAAGTAATCAATCTGGACCGTTCATGGATTAGTTACTATGCATTCTATTTTTCTATAAATAGCAGCTCATTCCTTCATTATTTCTTACGAATTCACTGAACTCTAGAGAGAGAAACTATAAAGAGAGAAGAAGAGTATTCAGCTACTTAACTACTTCCTTATTTCAGCTCTTCTTTAAAACGGTAAGGGGTGTTATTCTTTCTTATTCATGAAGAGAACTGTTGTTATTCCATTTCTTATTATTCTGTTGGAATAACCTGTATACGTGGTCTACCCTATACTTGGTGACATTCTTCTATTATTTTGTTGAAACATCCTGTCTGTGTGTTTTACACCGGACCTGGTTCCGTTTTTATTATTATTTTGTTGGAACATCCTGTCTGTGTGTTTTACACCGGACCTGGTTCCGTTTTTATTATTATTATGTTGGAACATCCTGTCTGTGTGTTTTACACCGGACCTGGTTCCGTCTTGTTATTATTCTGTTGGGACATCCTGTCTGTGTATTTTACATCGGACCTGGTTCCATTATTTATTATTATGTCGGAATATCCTGTCTGTGTGTGACGCCCCCAAAATAGGTATACAACACCCATTCTGAGTCGCCAAATACATGGTACAGAAAACAAACTACAACTTCAATAATACAATTGTCGTGCAAAATACGACAACACATACTGTGAGTTTAAATACAAATATTGTCTTCTAGACAATATCCACACTCAAATAAGTCCTCGTTACAATTATTCAAACACTATTTTACAGAAATAGTGAGGACTGCTAAAACATCTTTCTAGAACCATCACTCCGTACCCCGACTAGTTCCTACTATGTTCTCACCTCCTGAGAAGAAAAATGGAACAAAAAGGAAAAGGGTGAGCTCAACTAGCCCAGTAAAGAATATTATGACTAAGATAATATACAAACAAATTATCGTTAGTCTTCAACAGGGAAAAATCTGATAGAATATAATCGACAATAAGTTTTAGATCAACAACTGCAGCGGAAATAGCAAACCATTAGAAGAGTCAAGTAGAGAAAGAATTCTACTATCTTCTAAGATTTAAAAGTCCATCATCAATATTTTATCTCTGTAACATCAATTAATAATCATCTTTATCCAAATATTCATCTTTGCACTACAGGCCAAAGATATTCATTTGTATCACCTGTCGGTCATGTTCACCTCAACACCTGTTCATCTTTGCACTACAGGCCAAAGATATTCATCAAGTAATCATACATCTTTGCACTACAGGCCAAAGATATTCAGTAATATCATCATTTAGGACTGAGGATGATGAAAAATATCTTAAAGAGAACGAATCCAGTGAGACAGAAGGACAAATAGTAGGGATTCGTATAACAGTTTATCCAAGATCAATAATACTTCATAATATTAAATTGTGAAGCAGAATTCAAAAATAAAGATCAAAACATGGATACAATCAAAGATAGTAACCATAATAGACATCTTGGACAAAAAGGGAAAATTTTATTTTTCGGTGAATAGTGCCGTATTCGTGAATAGTACCGTATACGTGAATAGTACCGTATACGTAAATAGTAACCCCGACACAAAAAGTTCCAAATTTGATAAAAACTCATATCAATATTTCAGCATAATGATATTGAAGAAAATAATATCATTAAGAAGAAAATAATATCCCTTACCTCAAAATATCAGTACTTCTGGTCGGAATACCGGTATAAGGCTGAAAGAAACTTGCTCTGATGAATAGAAACTCTCAAAGTATCTAAATACTCACAAAATACACTCAATAATCTAGAGAGAGAAAGAGAGAAAACTTGTTTCTGGTGTGATTTTCAATTCTAACTTAGCCCTCTATTTATAGGAAAATTTTGGTAGGTTTGACCTGCAACCTGATGGCTTTACCTGCTACTATTCCCACCCACCACATTTGAAATATAATTCAGCACATTTCTTCACCAACCACAAGTGGGGCCCACCAATTCTAGAATTTTCCATCAAAATGATAAACTCCGAAAATTCAACAATTTCTGAACCAATCATCTTGTAAAATTCATAATAAATCATACGTTCATTTTTAACGGTTCAAAATTTGTGGGCATATACTCAACTTATATATGTATAACATATCCAAAAATTACCACGATCCAACGGTCGGATTAAAAATTATAACCCCCGCAAAATATCTCAAAAACCCTGATTTTTAATACCTCCATTCTGATAAAAATACGGATAAAAATCTCAACATTAACTCCTTCATTTTTAACCACAAAAATATATTCCTCATTTATATCCACATAAAATAAATATTTTCTTATCATATGAATCAATAATTAATTATTCACAAATAATATTACAGAATCACATTTATGACAACCAGACCATTCCCAGGAAAGAGGGGGCTTTCCAATAAGGATTTTTCCTTACTGGCGCGCAATTAGATGACCAAACCTCTCCTTAGACAGAACTTTCTAGACATTGCCAATAATGTTATCTAATAATATTATTCAAATAATATGAATTATTGATCTGATAATGGAAAATACTGTGCAGCAACAATTATTGAAACAACAATAATATAAAATATCAACGCAGCAATTATTGAATCAATAAAATAAAATATTGAATAATAACTACTGTAACAATTATTGAGTAGTGCCTTCTTACGTAAGAATCAATAATTGGTGCAATACCGTGTGCTACTGTATTTTAACCACCGGGTATTCCAACAGTATTAACGGTAACAACTACGCCGTTATTTATAAACAACTTATACTTGTCGTTTTCTTCATCCAATCGCTTTCCGTTATGGGGCCCACACAAGGCTGCGCCGTCGTACGAATATTCCCCGACAGCAAGAATATTCCACGACCAAACGAATATTCCCCGACAAAATGAATATTTTATAACCACTTGCTTATTTTGTAAAATTTGCACATTTCACCCATAACCAAAGTATTATATCAAATTAACCCCTTATTATTCACAATAATATTTAAAGAAAATTTGATTTTATTCATTAATAAGTTGGGGTCTTACAACCTCCCCTCCTTATGAAATTTCGTCCTCGAAATTGACGTACGTACCTGATGTTTCAAAAAGGTGAGGATACCTCGCTTTCATTTCTGATTCCAACTCCCAGGTCATTTCTTCAATAGCATGGTTTCTCCACAAAACCTTAACTTGTGGTATAACCTTCGTGCGTAGGACATGCTCTTTCCTATCCAAGATCTTAACAGGTACCTCCTCGTACGTTAAATCTTCAGCTATCTCGTCTGGTTCTAACTCAATAATGTGGTTCGGGTCTTTAACATATTTACGAAGCATAGATATGTGAAAAACATTATGAACACGAGACATGCTTGGAGGTAATGCGAGTCTATATGCCACATTTCCTATTCGCTCAAGAATCTCAAATGGACCAACAAATCTTGGATTGAGCTTTCCTCTCTTCCCAAATCTTGTAACTCCCTTCCATGGTGCAACACGTAACAATACATGATCCCCAATATTAAATTCCACGTCCTTCCGATGAAGATCCGCATAACTCTTTTGTCGATCCTGTGCCGTTTGTATACGTTGTCGAATCGTTTGGATCTTCTCTGTAGTAATGCGTACCAATTCTGGTCCCAACAATGTTGCTTCACCCACCTCGTCCCAGCATACTGGAGAACGATATTTTCTTCCATACAATGCCTCAAATGGAGCCATACCTATGCTCGCCTGATAACTGTTGTTGTAGGAGAATTTCACCAATGGTAGGTACTTATCCCAACTCCCTTTGAGATCTAAGACACAAAGTCTTAATAGATCTTCAAGAGTTTGAATAGTCCTCTCTGATTGTCCGTCCGTTTGAGGATGGTATGCTGAACTGAATCGTAAATCCGTGCCCATAGCTTTCTGCAAGCTAACCCAAAATCGTGAAGTGAATCTTGGGTCACGATCCGAAACTATGGATACTGGCATGCCATGCAATCTCACAATCTCGTTCACATACATACTAGCAAGACGTTCAAGGGAATAAGTCTCACGTATCGGTAAGAAATGAGCGGACTTGGTTAATCTATCAACAATAACCCAAATCGCATCTATACCTTGAGAAACCTTGGGAAGACCCGTAACAAAATCCATAGTAATGTGTTCCCACTTCCATTTCGGAATCTCAAGTGGTTGCAATGGACCCTTTGGTACTTGATGCTCCGCTTTCACACGTTGACAAGTTAAACATCTCGAGATAAACTCCGCGATCTCTCTTTTCATATTGCTCCACCAAAATGTATGTCGAAGATCGTGATACATTTTGGTACTCCCAGGATGGATTGCAAACGGTGTGTTGTGTGCCTCCATCATTATTCTATGCTTCAAGTCAAAATCGTTAGGAACACAAAGTCTGGAGTTGACTCGAAGTATTCCTTCTTCATCGATTCTTGCTTCTGGAATAGCACCTTCTTGCACTTTCTTCTTCATACGCATCAGCTCCATGTCCGTAGCTTGAGCAGTTTTAACTTTATCGATTAAAGTCGGTTCTACTCGTATATTTGATATCATCATGTGGGTACTTGGAGCCTTCATCTCTATCTCCATCCTTTGCAAGTCATACAAAATGGGCCTTTGTGTTAAAACCATTGCACTCGTACCCGCATATGATCTTCTACTCAATGCGTCAGCTACTACGTTTGCTTTTTCAGGATGGTATTGGATGGTATGATCGTAATCTTTCAACAGCTCAAGCCAACGTCGTTGCCGCATGTTGAGTTCCTTTTGGGTGAAGAAATATTTGAGGCTTTTATGATCTGTATAGATCTCCACTTTCTCCCCATACAGGTAGTGTCTCCAGATCTTCAACGCAAAAACGACTGCTGCCAACTCCAAATCATGAGTAGGATAATTCCTCTCATATTCTTTGAGTTGTCGTGAGGCATAGGCTATGACTTTCCCATGTTGCATGAGAACACATCCTAACCCTTTGCCTGAAGCATCGCTGTAGATAACAAATCCATCCGAACCAGATGGTATTGTCAAAACAGGTGCCGAAATGAGTCTCCTCTTGAGTTCTTGAAAACTCTTCTCGCATTCCTCACTCCATACGAATTTTGTATCTTTCCGAGTCAGCTGAGTTAACGGAGTAGCGATTCGAGAAAATCCTTCCACAAATCTCCGATAATAACCAGCTAAGCCCAGAAAGCTACGTACTTCGGTTACCGACTTCGGTTGCTCCCAACTTTGTATGGCTTCAATCTTCGCCGGGTCGACAGATACTCCATGTTTTGACACCACGTGCCCAAGGAATGCTACTTCCTCAAGCCAGAACTCGCATTTCTTCAGTTTGGCATATAGCTTGTTTTCACGAAGCCTTTGCAGTACCAGCTTCAAATGGCGCTCATGATCTTCACGGCTTTTGGAATAGATGAGGATGTCATCAATAAAGACAACAACGAACTGATCCAAATATTCTTTGAATACACGGTTCATCATATCCATGAAAGCAGCAGGAGCATTAGTCAATCCAAAAGACATTACTAAGAATTCATAATGCCCGTACCGAGTTCTGAAGGCAGTCTTTGGAATATCCTCAGTTTTAATCTTCAGCTGATGATATCCAGAACGAAGATCGATCTTTGAAAAGAATTGTGCTCCTTGCAACTGGTCAAACAGGTCATCAATGCGAGGTAGCGGATACCTATTCTTGATAGTGACATGATTCAATTCTCGATAGTCAATACAAAGTCGCATACTCCCGTCTTTCTTCTTTACGAATAAAACAGGAGCACCCCAAGGAGACGTACTAGGACGAATAAAACCGATGTCCAACAACTCCTGTAGTTGGACTTTTAACTCCTGAAGTTCAATAGGAGCCATTCGATATGGGGTTTTAGAAATGGGCTTTGTACCGGGTTCAAGGTCAATAAAGAATTCAATTCACGTTCTGGGGGTAGACCAGGAAGTTCTTCAGGAAATACATCGGGAAATTCTCTAACAATAGAAATATTATTCAAATCTGACTTGTCTTTGTTCAAATCCATAACATGGGCTAAGAAAGCTTGACATCCGTTTTTCAATAAACGAATAGCTTTGTGGCTTGATATGACAGTGACTGATTTTAGTGGTTTAGTAGTTTGAATTCGTATGACAGGTTGGTTAGGAATATGAAAACTAACAACCTTACGAAAACAATCAATTTTAGCATGATGAGTGGTTAACCAATCAATTCCTAAAATCACATCAAAAGCAAGTATCTTTAAAGAGATAAGATCAACAGGTAATGTGATAGTGCCAACTTGGATCATGCAAGATTTATAAACTGTAGATGTAACGAAGGTTTCACCCAACGGAGTTTCAACAGATAAGTTAAAGTCCAATTTCTCCGGAGTCAAGTTTAAACGTTGAGCACAAGCAGGAGAGATAAAAGAATGGGTAGAACCGGTATCTAGTAAAGTATAAACTTCGCAAGAATTCAAGATTAGCTTACCCGTGATCACCTCGTTCGGGTTTCTCGCGTTTTGGCCAGTAACGACAAACGCCCTTCCAGGAACCGCTGATTTCGACTTATCCGGGATAACTTTTGGAGTCACCATCCCCGCTGAACTTGGTTTTGCTACAGAACACTCTCGAGCTATATGACCTTCCTTTCCACAGTTATAACATACCTTGGATTGTTGTGGGCAGTTTGGGCTGATATGTCCCTCTTTCCCACATTTGTAACATACGACCGGTGGTCGTTCTCCTCCCCTAGAAACAGTTGATGTTTGTGCTGACGTCTTCACGTTATCATTGTTGTACCTTCTCTTCTTGAAATCTCCTCCCGACTCGCTCCTTCTATTATCACGACCACGATTACCACCAGAGTGGTTACCGCTTTTGTCCGAATGTTTTCCTCCCTGCTGGTTTTCATTGCTTCGATGACTGCCGCCACCGGTATGACCCTGGTTGTGGTCCCTCGGTTGCACATACTCATTATCTCGCTCTAATAATTGAGCCCTGTTTACAACATCTGAATATAAAGAAAATTTATGAGAGATAAGATATTGCCGAATCTCGGGTTTTAGACCTCTCAGAAACATCCTTGTCATTCGTTCCTCATTTTCGACCAAATGAGGTGCAAACCTGGATAACTCTGCAAACTTCGCCTCGTACTGGGACACCGTCATGTTGTTTTGTTCCAGTCTAATAAACTCAACCTCCTTCATATGACGAATACTTTCAGGAAAGTACTTGTCATTGAACAGTTTTTGAAATGTTTCCCAGGACATGTTGAGTGCGTCAGGCTGGGTACGCTTCACAGACTCCCACCAGTAGTCTGCCTCACCGCGGAACATAAATGTGGCGAATGGAACCTTCTGTTCCTCCGTGCATCCCAAGACATCAAATATCTTGGTAATTTGCTTGACCCACGTTTCCGCCATGATCGGATCCGGCTTTCCCTTAAATTCTGGTGGTCCCAATTCTTTGAACTGCTTAGCTGTGACAAACCGCGCGTTGTTATCATTTCCACCCGTATTCTGCACACGAGTCTCCCTCGTCTGATTTTGCATGAACTGCAAAAAGCTCCTAAACATTCCATCATTCATCGTTTGCTCGGTAACGTTGTTTACAGGAGGAATATTGCCTTCCTGTTGCACGTTCCCCTGGGTAGTGATCAAAGGTGTCTCCACGGTCTGATTTACTCCATTATTAACGTTCTCAGCTGCCATTCTTAAATACTGCCATAAAACAAGGGTTAATAGTCATGTCATATATTATCCCTATACTCTGACCGACCAAATAAACACCAAATAAACTTAGTCAGGTCATACTAGCGAAGGAATTCCCCGTCTCTCCCCTCCTAGTTCTTGTCTCACATCTCAGCCAGGGATCATATCCCTAAGCTCTGATACCAACTGTGACGCCCCCAAAATAGGTATACAACACCCATTCTGAGTCGCCAAATACATGGTACAGAAAGCAAACTACAACTTCAATAATACAATTGTCGTGCAAAATACGACAACACATACTGTGAGTTTAAATACAAATATTGTCTTCTAGACAATATCCACACTCAAATAAATCCTCATTACAATTATTCAAACACTATTTTACAGAAATAGTGAGGACTGCTAAAACATCTTTCTAGAACCATCACTCCATACCCCGACTAGATCCTGCTATGTTCTCACCTCCTGAGAAGAAAAATGGAACAAAAAGGAAAAGGGTGAGCTCAACTAGCCCAGTAAAGAATATTATGACTAAGATAATATACAAACAAATTATCGTTAGTCTTCAACAGGGAAAAATCTGATAGAATATAATCGACAACAAGTTTTAGATCAACAACTGCAGCGGAAACAGCAAACCATTAGAAGAGTCAAGTAGAGAAAGAATTCTACTATCTTCTAAGATTTAAAAGTCCATCATCAATATTTTATCCCTGTAACATCAATTAATAATCATCTTTACCAAATATTCATCTTTGCACTACAGGCCAAAGATATTCATTTGTATCACCTGTCGGTCATGTTCACCTCAACACCTGTTCATCTTTGCACTACAGGCCAAAGATATTCATCAAGTAATCATACATCTTTGCACTACAGGCCAAAGATATTCAGTAATATCATCATTTAGGACTGAGGATGATGAAAAATATCTTAAAGAGAACGAATCCAATGAGACAGAAGGACAAATAGTAGGGATTCGTATAACAGTTTATCCAAGATCAATAATACTTCATAATAATCAATTGTGAAGCAGAATTCAAAAATAAAGATCAAAACATGGATACAATCAAAGATAGTAACCATAATAGACATCTTGGACAAAAAGGGAAAATTTTATTTTTCGGTGAATAGTGCCGTATTCGTGAATAGTACCGTATACGTGAATAGTAACCCCGACACAAAAAGTTCCAAATTTGATAAAAACTCATATCAATATTTCAGCATAATGATATTGAAGAAAATAATATCATTAAGAAGAAAATAATATCCCTTACCTCAAAATATCAGTACTTCTGGTCGGAATACCGGTATAAGGCTGAAAGAAACTTGCTCTGATGAATAGAAACTCTCAAAGTATCTAAATACTCACAAAATACACTCAATAATCTAGAGAGAGAAAGAGAGAAAACTTGTTTCTGGTGTGATTTTCAATTCTAACTTAGCCCTCTATTTATAGGAAAATTTTGGTAGGTTTGACCTGCAACCTGATGGCTTTACCTGCTACTATTCCCACCCACCACATTTGAAATATAATTCAGCACATTTCTTCACCAACCACAAGTGGGGCCCACCAATTCTAGAATTTTCCATCAAAATGATAAACTCCGAAAATTCAACAATTTCTGAACCAGTCATCTTGTAAAATTCATAATAAATCATACGTTCATTTTTAACGGTTCAAAATTTGTGGACATATACTCAACTTATATATGTATAACATATCCAAAAATTACCACGATCCAACGGTCGGATTAAAAATTATAACCCCCGCAAATATCTCAAAAACCCTGATTTTTAATACCTCCATTCCGACAAAAATACTGATAAAAACCTCAACATTAACTCCTTCATTTTTAACCACAAAAATATATCCCTCATTTATATCCACATAAAATAAATATTTTCTTATCATATGAATCAATAATTAATTATTCACAAATAATATTACAGAATCACATTTATGACAACCAGGCCGTTCCCAGGAAAGAGGGGGCTTTCCAATAAGGATTTCTCCTTACTGGCGCGCAATTAGATGACCAAACCTCTCCTTAGACAGAACTTTCTAGACATTGCCAATAATGTTATCTAATAATATTATTCAAATAATATGAATTATTGATCTGATAAATGGAAAATACTGTGCAGCAACAATTATTGAAACAACAATAATATAAAATATCAACGCAGCAATTATTGAATCAATAAAATAAAATATTGAATAATAACTACTGTAACAATTATTGAGTAGTGCCTTCTTACGTAAGAATCAATAATTGGTGCAATACCGTGTGCTACTGTATTTTAACCACCGGGTATTCCAACAGTATTAACGGTAACAACTACGCCGTTATTTATAAACAACTTATACTTGTCGTTTTCTTCATCCAATCGCTTTCCGTTATGGGGCCCACACAAGGCTGCGCCGTCGTACGAATATTCCCCGACAGCAAGAATATTCCACGACCAAACGAATATTCCCCGACAAAATGAATATTTTATAACCACTTGCTTATTTTGCAAAATTTGCACATTTCACCCATAACCAAAGTATTATATCAAATTAACCCCTTATTATTCACAATAATATTTAGAGAAAATTTGATTTTATTCATTAATAAGTTGGGGTCTTACAACCTCCCCTCCTTATGAAATTTCGTCCTCGAAATTGACGTACGTACCTGATGTTTCAAAAAGGTGAGGATACCTCGCTTTCATTTCTGATTCCAACTCCCAGGTCATTTCTTCAATAGCATGGTTTCTCCACAAAACCTTAACTTGTGGTATAACCTTCGTGCGTAGGACATGCTCTTTCCTATCCAAGATCTTAACAGGTACCTCCTCGTACGTTAAATCTTCAGCTATCTCGTCTGGTTCTAACTCAATAATGTGGTTTGGGTCTTTAACATATTTACGAAGCATAGATATGTGAAAAACATTATGAACACGAGACATGCTTGGAGGTAATGTGAGTCTATATGCCACATTTCATATTCGCTCAAGAATCTCAAATGGACCAACAAATCTTGGATTGAGCTTTCCTCTCTTCCAAATCTTGTAACTCCCTTCCATGGTGCAACACGTAACAATACATGATCCCCAATATTAAATTCCACGTCCTTCCGATGAAGATCCGCATAACTCTTTTGTCGATCCTGTGCCGTTTGTATACGTTGTCGAATCGTTTGGATCTTCTCTGTAGTAATGCGTACCAATTCTGGTCCCAACAATGTTGCTTCACCCACCTCGTCCCAGCATACTGGAGAACGACATTTTCTTCCATACAACGCCTCAAATGGAGCCATACCTATGCTCGCCTGATAACTGTTGTTGTAGGAGAATTCCACCAATGGTAGGTACTTATCCCAACTCCCTTTGAGATCTAAGACACAAAGTCTTAATAGATCTTCAAGAGTTTGAATAGTCCTCTCTGATTGTCCGTCCGTTTGAGGATGGTATGCTGAACTGAATCGTAAATCCGTGCCCATAGCTTTCTGCAAGCTAACCCAAAATCGTGAAGTGAATCTTGGGTCACGATCCGAAACTATGGATACTGGCATGCCATGCAATCTCACAATCTCGTTCACGTACATACTAGCAAGACGTTCAAGGGAATAAGTCTCACGTATCGGCAAGAAATGAGCGGACTTGGTTAATCTATCAACAATAACCCAAATCGCATCTATGCCTTGAGAAACCTTGGGAAGACCCGTAACAAAATCCATAGTAATGTGTTCCCACTTCCATTTCGGAATCTCAAGTGGTTGCAATGGACCCTTTGGTACTTGATGCTCCGCTTTACACGTTGACAAGTTAAACACCTCGAGATAAACTCCGCGATCTCTCTTTTCATATTGCTCCACCAAAATGTATGTCGAAGATCGTGATACATTTTGGTACTCCCAGGATGGATTGCAAACGGTGTGTTGTGTGCCTCCATCATTATTCTATGCTTCAAGTCAAAATCGTTAGGAACACAAAGTCTGGAGTTGACTCGAAGTATTCCTTCTTCATCGATTCTTGCTTCTGGAATAGCACCTTCTTGCACTTTCTTCTTCATACGCATCAGCTCCATGTCCGTAGCTTGAGCAGCTTTAACTTTATCGATTAAAGTCGGTTCTACTCGTATATTTGATATCATCATGTGGGTACTTGGAGCCTTCATCTCTATCTCCATCCTTTGCAAGTCATACAAAATGGGCCTTTGTGTTAAAAACATTGCACTCGTACCCGCATATGATCTTCTACTCAATGCGTCAGCTACTACGTTTGCTTTTCCAGGATGATATTGGATGGTATGATCGTAATCTTTCAACAGCTCAAGCCAACGTCGTTGCCGCATGTTGAGTTCCTTTTGGGTGAAGAAATATTTGAGGCTTTTATGATCTGTATAGATCTCCACTTTCTCCCCATACAGGTAGTGTCTCCAGATCTTCAACGCAAAAAACGACTGCTGCCAACTCCAAATCATGAGTAGGATAATTCCTCTCATATTCTTTGAGTTGTCGTGAGGCATAGGCTATGACTTTCCCATGTTGCATGAGAACACATCCTAACCCTTTGCCTGAAGCATCGCTGTAGATAACAAATCCATCCGAACCAGATGGTATTGTCAAAACAGGTGCCGAAATGAGTCTCCTCTTGAGTTCTTGGAAACTCTTCTCGCATTCCTCACTCCATACGAATTTTGTATCTTTCCGAGTCAGCTGAGTTAACGGAGTGGAGTAGCGATTCGAGAAAATCCTTCCACAAATCTCGATAATAACCAGCTAAGCCCAGAAAGCTACGTACTTCGGTTACCGACTTCGGTTGCTCCCAACTTTGTATGGCTTCAATCTTCGCCGGGTCGACAGATACTCCATGTTTTGACACCACGTGCCCAAGGAATGCTACTTCCTCAAGCCAGAACTCGCATTTCTTCAGTTTGGCATATAGCTTGTTTTCACGAAGCCTTTGCAGTACCAGCTTCAAATGGCGCTCATGATCTTCACGGCTTTTGGAATAGATGAGGATGTCATCAATAAAGACAACAACGAACTGATCCAAATATTCTTTGAATACACGGTTCATCATATCCATGAAGGCAGCAGGAGCATTAGTCAATCCAAAAGACATTACTAAGAATTCATAATGCCCGTACCGAGTTCTGAAGGCAGTCTTTGGAATATCCTCAGTTTTAATCTTCAGCTGATGATATCCAGAACGAAGATCGATCTTTGAAAAGAATTGTGCTCCTTGCAACTGGTCAAACAGGTCATCAATGCGAGGTAGCGGATACCTATTCTTGATAGTGACATGGTTCAATTCTCGATAGTCAATACAAAGTCGCATACTCCCGTCTTTCTTCTTTACGAATAAAACAGGAGCACCCCAAGGAGACGTACTAGGACGAATAAAACCGATGTCCAACAACTCCTGTAGTTGGACTTTTAACTCCTGAAGTTCAATAGGAGCCATTCGATATGGGGTTTTAGAAATGGGCTTTGTACGGGTTCAAGGTCAATAAAGAATTCAATTTCACGTTCTGGGGTAGACCGGGAAGTTCTTCAGGAAATACATCGGGAAATTCTCTAACAATAGAAATATTATTCAAATCTGACTTGTCTTTGTTCAAATCCATAACATGGGCTAAGAAAGCTTGACATCCGTTTTTCAATAAACGAATAGCTTTGTGGCTTGATATGACAGTGACTGATTTTAGTGGTTTAGTAGTTTGAATTCGGTATGACAGGTTGGTTAGGAATATGAAAACTAACAACCTTACGAAAACAATCAATTTTAGCATGATGAGTGGTTAACCAATCAATTCCTAAAATCACATCAAAAGCAAGTATCTTTAAAGAGATAAGATCAACAGGTAATGTGATAGTGCCAACTTGGATCATGCAAGATTTATAAACTGTAGATGTAACGAAGGTTTCACCCAACGGAGTTTCAACAGATAAGTTAAAGTCCAATTTCTCGGAGTCAAGTTTAAACGTTGAGCACAAGCAGGAGAGATAAAAGAATGGGTAGAACCGGTATCTAGTAAAGTATAAACTTCGCAAGAATTCAAGATTAGCTTACCCGTGATCACCTCGTTCGGGTTTCTCGCGTTTTGGCCAGTAACGACAAACGCCCTTCCAGGAACCGCTGATTTCGACTTATCCGGGACAACTTTTGGAGTCACCATCCCCGCTGAACTTGGTTTTGCTACAGAACACTCTCGAGCTATATGACCTTCCTTTCCACAGTTATAACATACCTTGGATTGTTGTGGGCAGTTTGGGCTGATATGTCCCTCTTTCCCACATTTGTAACATACGACGGTGGTCGTTCTCCTCCCCTAGAAACAGTTGATGTTTGTGCTGACGTCTTCACGTTATCATTGTTGTACCTTCTCTTCTTGAAATCTCCTCCCGACTCGCTCCTTCTATTATCACGACCACGATTACCACCAGAGTGGTTACCGCTTTTGTCGAATGTTTTCCTCCCTGCTGGTTTTCATTGCTTCGATGACTGCCGCCACCGGTATGACCCTGGTTGTGGTCCCTCGGTTGCACATACTCATTATCTCGCTCTAATAATTGAGCCCTGTTTACAACATCTGAATATAAAGAAAATTTATGAGAGATAAGATATTGCCGAATCTCGGGTTTTAGACCTCTCAGAAACATCCTTGTCATTCGTTCCTCATTTTCGACCAAATGAGGTGCAAACCTGGATAACTCTGCAAACTTCGCCTCGTACTGGGACACCGTCATGTTGTTTTGTTCCAGTCTAATAAACTCACCTCCTTCATATGACGAATACTTTCAGGAAAGTACTTGTCATTGAACAGTTTTTGAAATGTTTCCCAGGACATGTTGAGTGCGTCAGGCTGGGTACGCTTCACAGACTCCCACCAGTAGTCTGCCTCACCGCGGAACATAAATGTGGCGAATGGAACCTTCTGTTCCTCCGTGCATCCCAAGACATCAAATATCTTGGTAATTTGCTTGACCCACGTTTCCGCCATGATCGGATCCGGCTTTCCCTTAAATTCTGGTGGTCCCAATTCTTTGAACTGCTTAGCTGTGACAAACCGCGCGTTGTTATCATTTCCACCCGTATTCTGCACACGAGTCTCCCTCGTCTGATTTTGCATGAACTGCAAAAAGCTCCTAAACATTCCATCATTCATCGTTTGCTCGGTAACGTTGTTTACAGGAGGAATATTGCCTTCCTGTTGCACGTTCCCTGGGTAGTGATCAAAGGTGTCTCCACGGTCTGATTTACTCCATTATTAACGTTCTCAGCTGCCATTCTTAAATACTGCCATAAAACAAGGGTTAATAGTCATGTCATATATTATCCCTATACTCTGACCGACCAAATAAACACCAAATAAACTTAGTCAGGTCATACTAGCGAAGGAATTCCCGTCTCTCCCCTCCTAGTTCTTGTCTCACATCTCAGCCAGGGATCATATCCCTAAGCTCTGATACCAACTGTGACGCCCCCAAAATAGGTATACAACACCCATTCTGAGTCGCCAAATACATGGTACAGAAAGCAAACTACAACTTCAATAATACAATTGTCGTGCAAAATACGACAACACATACTGTGAGTTTAAATACAAATATTGTCTTCTAGACAATATCCACACTCAAATAAATCCTCATTACAATTATTCAAACACTATTTTACAGAAATAGTGAGGACTGCTAAAACATCTTTCTAGAACCATCACTCCATACCCCGACTAGATCCTGCTATGTTCTCACCTCCTGAGAAGAAAAATGGAACAAAAAGGAAAAGGGTGAGCTCAACTAGCCCAGTAAAGAAATTATGACTAAGATAATATACAACAAATTATCGTTAGTCTTCAACAGGGAAAAATCTGATAGAATATAATCGACAAAAGTTTTAGATCAACAACTGCAGCGGAAACAGCAAACCATTAGAAGAGTCAAGTAGAGAAAGAATTCTACTATCTTCTAAGATTTAAAAGTCCATCATCAATATTTTATCCCTGTAACATCAATTAATAATCATCTTTATCCAAATATTCATCTTTGCACTACAGGCCAAAGATATTCATTTGTATCACCTGTCGGTCATGTTCATCTCAACACCTGTTCATCTTTGCACTACAGGCCAAAGATATTCATCAAGTAATCATACATCTTTGCACTACAGGCCAAAGATATTCAGTAATATCATCATTTAGGACTGAGGATGATGAAAAATATCTTAAAGAGAACGAATCCAATGAGACAGAAGGACAAATAGTAGGGATTCGTATAACAGTTTATCCAAGATCAATAATACTTCATAATAATCAATTGTGAAGCAGAATTCAAAAATAAAGATCAAAACATGGATACAATCAAAGATAGTAACCATAATAGACATCTTGGACAAAAGGGAAAAATTTTATTTTTCGGTGAATAGTGCCGTATTCGTGAATAGTGCCGTATACGTGAATAGTAACCCCGACACAAAAAGTTCCAAATTTGATAAAAACTCATATCAATATTTCAGCATAATGATATGAAGAAAAATAATATCATTAAGAAGAAAATAATATCCCTTACCTCAAAATATCAGTACTTCTGGTCGGAATACCGGTATAAAGCTGAAAGAAACTTGCTCTGATGAATAGAAACTCTCAAAGTATCTAAATACTCACAAAATACACTCAATAATCTAGAGAGAGAAAGAGAGAAAACTTGTTTTGGTGTGATTTTCAATTCTAACTTAGCCCTCTATTTATAGGAAAATTTTGGTAGGTTTGACCTGCAACCTGATGGCTTACCTCTGCTACTATCCCACCCACCACATTTGAAATATAATTCAGCACATTTCTTCACCAACCACAAGTGGGGCCCACCAATTCTAGAATTTTCCATCAAAATGATAAACTCCGAAAATTCAACAATTTCTGAACCAGTCATCTTGTAAAATTCATAATAAATCATACGTTCATTTTTAACGGTTCAAAATTTGTGGACATATACTCAACTTATATATGTATAACATATCCAAAAATTACCACGATCCAACGGTCGGATTATTAAAAATTATAACCCCCGCAAAATATCTCAAAAACCCTGATTTTTAATACTTCCATTCCGATAAAAATACTGATAAAACACCTCAACATTAACTCTTCTTTTTTAACCACAAAAATATATCCCTCATTTATATCCACATAAAATAAATTTTTCTTATCATATGAATCATAATTAATTATCACAAATTAATATTACAGAATCAATTTATGCCAACCAGGACCATTCCCAGGAAAAGAGGGGGCTCTTTCAATAAGGTTTTTCCTTACTGGCGCGCATTAGATGACCATACCTCTCCTTAGACAGAACTTTCTAGACATTGCCAATAATGTTATCTAATAATATTATTCAAATAATATGAATTATTGATCTGATAAAGGAAAATACGGTGCAGCAACAATTATTGAAAACAACAATAATATAAAATATCACGCAT